>LBNU01036171.1:43005-85375 GCA_014162995.1 Artemisia annua | reverse complement strand
TTTTTTTTTTAATAAAAAAAAAATAAAAAAAAAATATATTTCACATTATACAAACATACCTCACAAACACGCACACAAAGAAAACATACTAAATGTTCGATCAATGCAAATATTTGGTGATGCCGCACGGATGATGATGAGTGTTATACTGTTATGGCTTTGGCGCGTGAAAGGCGAAGGTGTTCGTCGACCACCTCTCATATGTTAACCAACCTTAAGACATGAGATAGAAGTACAAAGTTGATGTACGGTGTATATACTTACAAAGTTTCAATCGCATATCTATCGGTCCACTTATCCAAAAAATAGAAAGAGTAATGACTCATAACTATACTTTATCTTCATTTTATAAAAATTATAAGATAAGTGTCCAAATATCTTTATATTATATTACATGCATTCCAAGCACGAAATATTATTTAAAATACAACATTGTTGACTCATGAGACCTATATATAAGTGATCATAAGGTGTACATACAGCAAAAACCAACTCTTGATAATACAATGGCTTCTTACAAGCTAAACACAAGTTTACTTCTTGTACTTTTTGTAATTGCTAATGCTAGCAACTTTAACAACGATTTCGATATAACTTGGGGTGGTGGTCGTGGTAGGATCGCTGGTGACATTCTTACATTGTCACTAGATCGAATTTCGGGCTCTGGATTTCAATCGAAAAAAGAGTATCATTTCGGACGAATCGATATGCAACTTAAGCTCGTCCCTGGGAACTCTGCTGGAACCGTCACTGCTTATTATGTATGTTTCGCCTCGATTTTATAACTCTTTTGTATTATCTCACATGTTGCTTTATATGTTGCATGTATTAACTTTGTGTTTTGATGTTTAAAAAAATAGTTGTCATCACAAGGACCAACCCATGACGAAATAGACTTCGAGTTCTTAGGCAATGAGACTGGCCAACCATACACGCTTCACACGAACGTGTACACTCAAGGCAAAGGCGAAAGAGAGCAACAATTTCGAATGTGGTTCGACCCTACTTCACGATTCCACACTTATTCCATCATATGGACTCGTCAAACCATAGTGTAAGTTTGTCCACATTTTTCCATTTTCAAGTACGAAAAATGTGACATCTATAATATAAATGTATATAACTTGTCACTTTTACTGATTTCGTGCAGGTTTCTTGTAGATGAAACCCCGATACGAGAATTCAGGAACATGGAAAGAATAGGTGTTCCATTTCCGAACCGCCAACCAATGAGGCTATATTCGAGTTTATGGAATGCCGATCAATGGGCAACTCGAGGCGGTCTAGTCAAGACTGACTGGACCAAAGCTCCTTTTACAGCTTCATATCGCAACTTTATTGTTAAACCTAATCTTTTAACTCAATTGGATTCGGTTCGTAATCGAAGGCTAAGATGGGTTAAGAAGAACCATATGATCTACAACTATTGCACTGATACTAAGCGATTTCCGCACGGTTTTCCGAAAGAATGCTCGGTTAATCACTAGTGTACTTGCTCTCTTGTTATGTATAGATTATAGAAGTTACATAAAGTATACTTATATATTGTAGTAGAATTATACGAATAATAGCACTTTTATATATTTCTGGGATGTACGAACGTGATAAATGTAATGGAGAAGTATGTGAATAAGAAGAATTTTTCGACTACTGTATTGTGATTTATGTTTTCTGCTTAAATTTCTTGAGATTGTATATATAGTTTCAGGGGCAGAATTAAGGGGTTATCGTGGTTTTACGGGAATATGATGGATGTTTGTCACATAATGTAAATTTTTATTAAAAATTTTGACTTTTCTGAAATGAAACTGGTTTATAAATTTTGTGTGACATAAATACAGTTCATTACTACCCCCGTTTCATAAAAACTGTCCACTTTAACTTTTTTAAGTATATATTTTTTAACATTCACCTTAAGTATTTTTGTTTACATTATATAACAGTTGATAAAAAAAATATATGAATGTATTGAGATCTAAATGTACTTTCTCATTGGTATGATTTTCATCAAATATAATATAACGCAAACAAAAATATTTGAGATCAAAGTTGAAAAATAAAAATTTTAAAAAGTCAAACTAGACGGTTGTTATGGGACGGAGGGAGTAATATATTTAAAGAAATAGGTGTCTCATTTGTTTGTTACTTTGTTTATTGGTTTTAATTTCATGCCTTTTAGTTTGTATTTATATAGTGAAAAAATTATGCATAGGATGACTTAAAAATCAAGTGTGTCATTGCGAACACGACCAATTGGCTCCAATACAACCAGGCTGCACCTCTTGCTGAGCTTCAACTCAAGAAGGCACACCTAGAATTCGTTTGCAAGCCCCTGTTCTAGGTCTCAGAATATAGTTATTGAACATTGGGATTTTTAGCTTGTCTATCTTTTGCTTATTGTTTAATGGGTGGGATTTTTTGTTCTTAATTACTTTTGATCCACCGACGTATTATATGCTCCAAGTATCTGGATAGGTCTGTTGAATGATTANTCATTGCGAACACGACCAATTGGCTCCAATACAACCAGGCTGCACCTCTTGCTGAGCTTCAACTCAAGAAGGCACACCTAGAATTCGTTTGCAAGCCCCTGTTCTAGGTCTCAGAATATAGTTGTTGAACATTGGGATTTTTAGCTTGTGTCTATCTTTTGCTTATTGTTTAACGGGTGGGATTTTTTGTTCTTAATTACTTTTGATCCACCGACGTATTATATGCTCCAAGTATCTGGATAGGTCTGTTGAATGATTAAGTTAGGAGACAAGAAGCTACATGCTTAACTTCTATACTTTTGTAAAGACTCGTGCATATGGATAGCAAGTTAGTATAGAATTTGAAGTAAAATCTCGTGTTTTTTGCTGATTTGATTTGATGTCAAGTACGACTCCTTTAAGTATTTGCATTGAAGGCTTAACAGTTAACCCTATGCCATAAAAACCGAGTGTTAAGTTATGCCAATGTAATGTGACATTTGTATTGTAAGTCATGACTACTTGAAAGTTTTTCACGTCGATGTAATATTCATTGTGGTTTATCGAAAAACCAAGAAAGGTCAACATTTTTCTGCTTTAGCTCGTTTGTATGAGCTACTGAACTCATAAATTTGAAATTTTGTAAATATATTATTTATGATGTCTTACGTACTAAAGTTTAATCAGCACTAGTTAGTCAATTTTATGAGCATGCGAGTACCAATGTCCCGTCTAAAAAATGCAACATGATGTTTTAGGTATATAAATAGAAACGTGATATTCACATGCTAGTATGCTACATATCGTAAAACATTTGTCTCGGTCCTAACCATTGTAGTCAGCAAGAAGAATATTATATTGACGAATGACGACTAACACCCTATGTGTCAACTCCTATCAATAAATTCGAGGATGTAATCGAAATGGTTGGTAAGTGATAGCGTGAATATCTGATGCGGAAATATAATAAAAGCAAGATCAAGTAGATCAAGAAGTTACATATGGTTCATACACAAATTTCGAACTTTTGGTTTCACTTGCCTTTACTTGCTGTCACTCTATGTGATGATCATTAAGATCAACAAGTTGCTTCGAATACTTTACGGAGTACTAAACAAAACTAAACATAATAAGCGATTTCCGCGAGAATGCTTGGTTCATCACTAGTGTGTGCTTGCTCTCTTGTTATGTATAAGATTATAGAAGTTACATAAAGTATACTTATATCGTTTTAGAATTATACAAAGAATAACTCTTTTATATATTTCTGGGTATGTACGTACGTGATATGTGAATAACAAGTATTTTTCGACCATTGTGAATTTCTAATTAATAGTTTGTGCCTTATTAAAGTTCTTAAGATTATATATATAGTTTATGTTTAATCATAATCGTGTGATTGATGATGAAACTCAGTTAGTTAATTAGTTCGTCCGGCTAAGAATGTGAATCGATAATGTAATGTAAGAAAATTAATAGCCTCGATATAATGTTGAGAAGCGCCATTTCTAAAATAATTTACTGTCAAAGAATGCCATTTAACTCGTTTGAATCGTCAAAACAGCCAAGATTGGACCTTTGATAACATTTAAACCCTTCGTCGGACCCTGTATATCCATTTGAACCCCCTGATCTAGCTTATGAACCTTTAATGTGTTCTAAACCCTCATTGACCTTGCAGCTTGGATTATTGAACCCATGTTAGAATTCGAACACTCTTTTTGAAGTGGATGGGGCCTGATCCACAAATGGTGTTGAGTTAAATCCAACAACTTCTTAAATCTCGATTTGGATTTTGGATTTGTTTATCGATCCTGATGTTGTTTGTTGTTAGGGTTTTGTTACTCCGGCCGCCGCCCACAGCGGTGGTCATTTCTCTACCCTGGTAAATTTAACAATTTTATCATATTTCTTGAAGTTATTCTCTAAATTTTCATTTATATGCTGATGGTTTAAAAACTTTATTGGCAACAATTTTTTTTTTTTTCATCATAAAAAACGATTGTTAAAGATTAGATACATCAAACACTTGTTTTGGGTATTATATGGGTAAACTAATCATTTAATTCATTGAGATACTTCTTTCGGATCAAATATCATATGATAAGGCTAGTTGTAATAAAAACCCCAACTGACCTACATCTCCATGTCACATCAACTTTTTTCTCTCCTACACTACTTAATGACAAACTTTGTGTAATAAATAGACCGACACAACAAAAAACATACCTCACAAAAATATATTATATTAAATAAACATACACACAAGCCTCACACAAGTTTTCTTTATTTGTGTGAAATGAATCGGTCTGTCGACCGACCTAGTTCCCCATTTTCTTCTTTCGCGACCGACTTAATGCGACCAAATGTAATAAGGGAGACTCGTTGGTTCGGGTAGATTGACCGACTTGTCTACCCTTATTACACTTAGGGGCTGTTTGGTTGGGGTAAATTTAAAGAATTTGGTGGAATTGTAAATTAAAATACCTTGAATCCTCTTGTTTGGTTCAAATTAATATGTAGGGCCACGCAATTTAAATATACCAGATAGGGAGTTAATCCTCTTATTACAGTACTTTTATTTGCTTAATATAGTCAAACGTGTCCTATTATTAATAAATGTTCATCATCCTTTTACGACATTTCTTGAAACAAACACTTACTAGTATTTCAAATCTCTAAATCTTATATTCTTAAAATCTGAAATATCTTAGAATTTGAATTTCCATTATATAAAATCTGCAAACCAAACGCTCCCTTAGTCCAAGGTAATTGAAGAGAGAGATGATGGCTTTTTGTTTGCAACTATGTGTTAGTTAGGTTGTGGGACCAAAAGAGTAAACGAAGAATTTACTCTCATGTGCAAGTCATATGAGGGGTGTTTAACAGCCAAATCTAACGTTGTTTGGTTAAGGGACTATGAGTGTGTTAAGGTTTTCAGAGTTCGTGACTATTTGTGATAAAAAGGTCAAAGGACCAAAAGTAAAAGTCAACACAAACTACATGGACCATCCGTATAATTTACTTAAAAATAATAATAATAATAATAATAATAATAATAATAATAAATAGATTAAAAATTAAGAAAATGTTAGAAAAAACATACTAATATATGGTCAACAAAACACACCTCCTCACCACCGTAGCTCAGTCACCACCACTCTTCCAACATGACCACCGTCGTCACCACCACCACCGCCGTCGCACGTCACCGTCGCTCAATCTTTCTCGGTATCGACGTTGGTACCGGCAGCGCCCGTGCAGGTCTACTTCTTATTCTCTATCAGTTGAATAAATTACTGCAATTGTATATAATATGAGTATATATAGTGCTAGGTGAATAACTGAATATAATCGAGTTATCGCAATTTTAAGGCGTAGTTTTGATATATATCAGTTTGTAGTTATGTAGCACTGTTTTTATAGCGAGTACAAATGTTAGGTTGTAATTTGAGATATTGAATGTGTTTGTTGAGGAAAATTTTGGAGCGTTTAGCGCTTAGAATATAATCTTATACCTTTCGGATTCTGTAAAAGCTTTTGGTAACGTAGCTGTAGCTGTAATCATAATGTGTAAAATGACCTAATTTTGTATTATCACGGCTCCTAAATGCTCAACGCTTCTAAATGCTACTTCATGGAGCGTTGGAAAATGCTCATTCTGAAAAAGAAAAAGATAAAGTTACTTGTTGCTTGCAAAATGAGCATTAAAATTACAACGCTCACCGCTTCTATGATCTACACTTTTATGATTGCATATACAAGAATGTTAACGGAAGCTTTTATTAGAGAAATAGCTACTGCTACCTAGTTTCGTCAAACATGACATGATTTTGAGAAATGAAAGATACATTTTGAGATTGCGTATTTAAAGATCTTACTTTGAGTCTATACCGAACCTAACAACTAACTATCTAGTATGACTGAAATAACTAACATTGTTCTGATTAGTTACATTCTGTGACACGTGAGTGTGTTTTGGTTGAGTAGGATTTGCGTTGTGTGTAGAGATTTAGGAGTGGTTGAGGTGCTTTGAATTGCTTGAGTAGCGTTAATAGACTGGTTAGATATCTTCACATAAGAATGAGTGAATGACGGTGAAAGAAATGTAATTTGGTTATAGAGTTCAAAGAATCCAGTTGGATCAAAAAAGTTATCGTAAATGAAGTATTTGTTAGAGTTTTGATAACATATATACGGATAAATGATAGATATATCCATTTCTAATTCCTAGCAATCGTTGTATATATAGGGGCATAGAAAATAAGTTGCTGTTTCCTTAGTCTCCACTATCACACAACGATTTCCACTATGGTTTCCAAAATTGAAGTTCATATATCGAAGTATTAGTTGCTAACGAGCAAAATTGAAAAACCAGACTAAAAAATTAGCAACTAATGAATATTGCATTTCTTTCGGTACAACATAATCAGAAGTTAGGCATTTTATTTTGAGAGTATTTGATTATGGATCCAACAAAAGAATATTGTAACTTTGTTATCTATTGCACTCTTTATAACTTACTGGATGTTCCAGGTCTTTTTGATGAGGCTGGGAAACTTTTGGGTTCTGCTAGCAGCCCAATACAAATTTGGAAAGAAGGCGATTGTGTTGAGGTAATAAACTAGTTTCTTTAGTAGTAATTTGGACCATGAACACTTAGATGTCTACAAAATAAGATCCACGGTCATATTGCTAAAAACGATATTATAAATTACATCAGTAGAAGAAGGTTTGATAATTAGATACCGGATGACCTGAAATATCCGATTGGTGTTCTCAGAAGTGCTTGATGTTCATTATATTTGGAGTTATTTACTTGCATGTCTTGGTTCTTAATGTTAGGCGAGCTTGCTGTAAATGTTACTTATAGTAGCCTTGGTTGTATAATATATTGCGAAATAGAAAATTAAGAAAATTATAGTCCTGGGAAAAAGAAACATTAGCAAAAGTATTTAAATATCACTAAATTTCTACTTGCTATTTATTATTTTCTGAAATTTTTGCAAGTCCAGCAATCTTCAACTGATATATGGCTTGCGATCTGCACTGCTGTCAAAAGAGCTTTATCTCTTTCCGATGTTGCTGGTGAAGAAGTAACTGGCATAGGTTTTGCAGCTACATGTTCTCTCGGTTAGTTCTCACCAATTCTGTCAGCTGTGAAGCTAGTTATTAGAGGCAGCAATTTGGTCCATTTACTTATAAATCGGCCAATTCGGGTTATATAAAATTGTTAACTTTAACGGGTCAAATGGGCAAATTTTTAAACAGTTAGATTGAACAAAAATGGCCGAGACTCGCTCAAATTTGGATATCATGAATCGACCTGTCCCGTACAAATGATTACCCGTTACCCAACTCGCACATTTTGCTACCTCTAATAGATACTGTTATGATATGATATAAATATTTGTCCCTCTTCTCATTTTGCAGTTGCTGTGGATTCGGAAGGCCAACCTGTTACAGTTTCTTGGAGTGGTGACACAAGAAGAAATGTAATAGTATGGATGGACCACAGAGCTGTAAAGCAAGCTGAAAGAATTAATTCATGCAATTCACCTGTGTTACAGTACTGTGGTGGTTCAATATCTCCTGAGATGCAGCCACCTAAGGTATGCAAGTAACAATGGTAATGCATTTGAGTGGAACATCTCGGATCATGTAGTTACTCTCCTTTTATTCAAGATAATGAGTTGTAATAAAACGGGCCGCGGATGAAAGTTTTAAATGTGTTTCTGGTGTTTGAAGTTGTAATAATCAGATGCTAATTATTCGTCTAATTCTAATTATTTAGCAAATTAAGGCATAAAATAACCAACAAGAACATTTCTGTAAGATAAAAGAGATGTCTTGTGGAATGAGAGTAGGAGTCTCTTAGATTATGTCAAAATGAGGGGTAAATAGGTATTTTTGTTCCTCTTAGAGAATCAGCTTCGTTGCAGCATATATGGAACTCATTATTCAAAAGACCAACATATATCATGGTTAGATAATCGGATAACCAGAAGCAAAATCTATTTGTCTAAACATTGAATATTGATTATGAAATTAATATTTGCTATTGTAGCTTTTGTGGGTCAAAGAAAATTTGCAAGAATCTTGGTCTATGGCGTGGAGATGGATGGACTTAAGTGATTGGTTGTCATACAGGTAAAACCATGAGTCATTTTTTTCTTCTTGCTAATCCAACATACTAAACCTACCCCTCCTTTCACATAGACAAAGTATTCAAGTTTATTTTCTGGCTTCATGTATTTTACTAGAGCAACAGGAGATGATACTCGCAGTATGTGTACTACAGTTTGTAAATGGACATATTTAGGTCATGCACACATGCAACACATTGATGAAAACAACTCTCGGGACATGGAAGCCAATGGATGGGATGATGATTTTTGGGAAGAGATTGGTTTAGGTGACCTTGTGGATGGACATCATTCTAAGATTGGTAAGATTTTAATTATAATAGAGGTGGATTTTCGATTCAGTTGATTTTGGTTATGTTTATCTTTAAAGGGTCAAATTGGTTAAGGTGATCTATTTAGCTAAAAGTAAAGGCGTCGTGAATCAACCAAAATGTATTTTAAAATGCATAGTAACCTAGTGAAGGTTCTTACTAAAAAATGGTTTGGATTATTTTGCAATAATACAGTTTTGTTATTAACTTATTATATTGACTATTTTCTTTTTTAACTTTTCTTTCTTAGTAATAAGTGTTTGCTGGTGGCTGAACTTTGACATATTTTGTAGTTTCTTGTTTCAAACTTAACATGCATTGCTGCTTAAATACATATTTGATATAATTAAGAAAATTATATTTTACTATTTTAGTATTCATGCTGTATTTGGTATACATTCTTGCTGTCATTATAAAATTCATTTTTTCGATGTGCAGGAAGAAGTGTAGCTTTCCCTGGTCATGCTCTGGGCAGTGGTCTGACACCTGATGCTGCGAAGGCAAGAAATTTTGTAATGGAGAAATCACATTGATTTCAAGTGCCGTTTCCATTTTCCATTGAGGTTCATTAATTAAGCAGACAAAATCTTTTAGTTAGGAGAATATCGACATCCCTTTTCTAACTTCAAGGGTATAAATTATGATACAGATGCTTTTGACTGCTTCGATCTCAGTAATGGATTATTAGAGGTTGCAAAATGGACGGATCGGGCTGGTTAACATGTGAAAATGGGTTGGGTTGGCCCGAAACACTTCCTGTCCAAAATTATTGATATTTGTTAAATGTTGTTGGTGTTTCAATCATGAGTAAATAGGTCGAAATTGCCACCTCTATAAACTAAACAGAACATGACCAAAATGCTTAGAGGCCTCGGTGCAGTTACCCTATGGCATGCCATAGGGTTTTTTTTGGCACCCATGGCACTTCCAAATTGCCCCCACCCCCCATAGCCATATACATGTTATCCGTCCCATAGCCATCTCCATCACATCCCGTTACGTGTTTTTTTCTTTTTCTTTTTTGTGAGTCAGGGGTATTTTTGGGGGTGTCTTATAGGAATTTTATTGGGGAGGGTGTTTATGTTATAGGAGTGTGTCCAAACATTGGATAAAAAAATACTCTCAAAGTTTTGAACTCATTATGTCCTAATTATCAAGAAAAAACATCAAACCAAACCAAACATTAAACCAGTTTTTTTTATCTGTTCCAACCCCGCTTAGCAGGATTGAGTATGTCGTTGTTGTACCCAATACTAAATAAATGGGTTGAATTGCCACTTTTATGAACAACTCAGTAGTAAATTACTGTATAATTTTTCAGGAATTGGGTCTTGTAGCCGGGACTCCAGTAGGAACCTCACTAATAGATGCTCATGCTGGTGGTGTTGGGGTGATGGAAAGTGTGCCTGACTCTGAAGCTAATGGTTCTTGTTCTTTAGTTTACCATGTTTCGTTTCTTTTGTCAATACAATATAATTATCTTTATGTTTTGGTCCTTATCAAATATGATTATTTCAGAATCTGATGATGATGCTATATGCCGGCGTATGGTGTTGGTATGTGGCACTTCCACTTGTCATATGGCCGTCTCCAGGAGCAAACTGTTTATCCCAGGTGTTTGGGGCCCATTTTGGTCAGGTACATCTTTAGATCAAAATGTGTCAACCTGTTGACTTTTTATAGTTTTCTTTCCTTTCTTTTTTCTTTTCTCTTGTAGGGTTTGTAAAATTTTGTTGTTTTGTTTTTTCTTCAAATGCATAGCAATGGTTCCCGAGTATTGGCTAACTGAAGGTGGTCAGAGTGCAACTGGTGCTCTTTTGGATTATATAGTTGATAATCATGGTGCATCTGCACATCTTGCAAACCGCGCTGCCTCCAAAAGTAAGTGATAATTCTTCAATCGTATATAGAAGTTGTGATATTATCAGCAACATTTAATTTGCAAATTTTGATGATTATGCTTTAATTGTTGCCATCAAGCGTCCTTTTACCTTTCAAGAAACAACAAGGACAAGTAACATGTATATATATTTTAAATGTTGCAAAAAAAATAGGGCTCATGTAAATTGAAAAAAAAAAAAAAAAAAAAAGCAAAAGCCATGAGACTTGTTTATTTAGAAAGGTTTTGTATTCACTTATTTTGTTTTATCAAGACTCGTTATCATTTTCCATAAGAAAAATACTTAGCTGGTTCCCAATTCATGTTAATCTTCCAGATATTTCTCTGTTCCAAATGTTGAACGATCTATTGGCAAATATGATGAGTGACAGGGGCATTCCATTTATTGCTGCTCTAACGAGTGATCTGCATGTTCTGCCTGATTTCCATGGTAACAGGTACATGTTGTAACATATTTTTAGTTAACTGATCCTAATGGTTAAGTATCTGTCAACGCGGGCGGGTTTGGGTTGACTGAATTTTTTTTTCTTGTCTTCACTTTTAGTTTATTTAGGAGTCATAGTGTGTCAAACATATAATACAAGTTAAAAAGATTTGTTGGAACTTATTATTTAAAAATGCATTTCAACCCATCTGGCCTATTAGAGATTCAACATAACCTCAATCGACCCATAATATGAGTAATTAGTCAAAAGTGCCACATTTACATATATCTTTCTTTAGTCAAGTCAGCTAAATCGTAACTCTTCGCTATAGGTCTCCCATTGCAGACCCAAATGCAAAAGGAATAATTTGTGGTTTGAATCTCGATACAAGTGAAAACCAGTTGGCTCTTCAATACTTTGCCACTGTACAGGGCCTTGCATATGGTACACGTCATATCATAGAGCATTGCAATGAGCATGGACACAAAGTAAGTGTTCTTTTAGTATTAATATGCGTGTCGTTATATCTGGCAGATTTTTTTTAGACCAGATGGTATTAGAGGTGGTAATTTAGACCTCAAATACATCGTTCTAAATGTTTTTATTTAAGTTTTCAATCTTTCAGAAAGATTACAGGTTTTGTAATCATATTGCTACATTAAGTATGCATATAAAATTCTTTGGACAGTAAGATGTTTCAGGAAAACCCAACACGACCCTACTAGAGTTTACATTTGGATCTTTCGATATATAAAAATATGAATATTTTTATACTTAATTGAGTTCTATATGTACACACATATTATAATCACAGCTATAGCATAATTTTGGTCTAGCCAAAATCTGTTAGCCTTGTATCAGAAACCCTTTTGTTTGCGCGAGTGTCCTAGCAAAAACATTGAAACAAACTTGATAGGTGATTATTACCTAAGGGACTCTCACCAATCTCTTTTTCATGTGTATTCAGATTGATACTCTGTTAGCTTCTGGTGGACTTTCAAAGAACTCATTATTCATTCAAGAGCATGCTGATATCACCGGTCTTTCACTTTCTCTCTCTCTAGTCTCTATGGGCCAGCCATCATACACTAACGTCTAACAACAACAATTTTTTATGATTCTCCTGCATATATACCCTAGGAATCATTTTTTGTCTAAAAGTTAGATCCTTATTTACATATCATAATTTCTGTGATCATATCTCAGTCACTAATTATCCATAAAATTTTTAAATGTATATCTGAAAAAAAAGTTCTTCGGGTCAACCCAACCCAACCCACCCCGTTTTGATCTGTGAAAGTAGTAGCCTCATTTTGCTATCTCTAATAATTATGACATGACATTCCGATGCTAGCAAGCATATGAAAGATTTTAAGGTTATATCCATGTGTTATACAGGTTGTTCTATTATTCTACCACGCGAAAGTGAGTCGGTGCTATTAGGTGCCGCCATTCTTGGGGCTGTTGCTGCAAAGAAATATCCTGGGCTCAGAGGGGCCATGAAGGCACTAAATGCAGCTGGTCTGGTATGTAATAGTGTTATCAGTCTCATTGATATTATTATTACTGTTAGTGTGTGCATTTTTCATTTCGTACCACATTTGTTTTGGTGAACACATTACACATATATTCTTTCTCAACTGCGTAGGCCCACATCATGTGGATACCAATTAAACAAGATGGATGGGTAGTTGCACCTATGTCCCTAACATGTATATTACCTGCAACGAAAGGGCAGGTTGGGTGGGCCAGGGAACGTGTCCAAACGGGTTGTGTGCGCTGGATGAATCCCCAAACATTTTATTTTCTATTTCTTTTAATTATAACAGCTTTACGCGCTAAAATTGATTACATAACTTTATTTACTTCAACAATAATATGGTTTTCTTAAGAAATGAATGCGAGTCTTTATGTGTTAAGAATACACTTCTGGCAACTTCTTTTACATGTTGGACTCATTAGAGATAAAACACAAAAACCAATTCACAGGCAAATGGCTCGAATTGCTAGCTGTAATGTATATCAAAATAGGAAGGGTTGGCGATTGACTAATGAAAAGGAGTTGATATGTGATTCTATATCTTAATTCTTAAGACTAGATTATTAGATGATGAAAGATTACACAGACCTTGTTCCTAGTTTCTTCTCAGTTGATAATTTCCTTGGGTGATTCAAATGCTAATACTAATTAATTCAACCATTGTTGATCATTGTCCAATCCCAAAGGAAACTGGATAAGATTGAAAGTAATTTGATTTTTTTTTGGTTATTTGCAGGTGATCCATCCATCAAAGGACCCAAGAGTGAAAAAGTATCATGATGCTAAGTACCGCATATTCAGGCAGCTTTATGAACAACAGCTGTCTTACCGCTCAATCATGGCTGAAGCATTGTCTTGAATCCTTTTATTTGTTAATAACTGCCTTGGACCATTTGCAAACTAAAAAGTGGTTTTACCGAGACAACTTAAACGTACAGTTCTTTTATACTATTACACAATCTATTTAAGTTTCAGTTTGTGAAGTCAATCACATTCCTCCTCTTGGTCTGCAGAAGTTTATAAAATTTGTCGTCAAACTTCTTTTCATTGAGATCATCCCTAACATTGCCTTTGTGATATTTTTTTGTCCTTGAGATGGACAACTCAAATGAGCGAAATGATCAATTTGAGAACAAGCGAACGATGACAGGCAACAAGCTGTGATTGGTAGTAATTATAAAGTTTGCTGTTATTTCTTGAAAAGGACTGGGATTAATGGGACGATAGCTAATAGTCCCTGACAATGTTCACTACGCGGAAAAAGAAGTAAAAGGATTTATCATTATCTTCATTAGCCCTATGATGATATTCATTTGATACATAGCTAAATCCAATAGACTTATTGAAGGGTCCCATTGGCGTGCATACGAGCAATTGCGTGAACGAAAATATGTCATCGCTATGGGAGCACGCACAATTACATAACCCCTAAATCCCGCTCCTAGTCTTTATAGCTAAAGATATTTATAACGTCCCTTCGATACTAGCTAGACAGTAGTTAGGTAACAAAGTCACGATAGAGGTGTCTGCAGACTATAAGCAATTAATCGACATCAAACTTCTAGTATTACATGATCAACTTTCTAATTGTATTGTTTAGAAATAATCAGTTTTTGGTTCAAATGAGGTTATTTGATATTTTGATTAAAACCCAGTTACCAAAATGAACTTTATATGGAGTGGCTTTACGAGAATGGACTCTTTTTACATGTTTTACAAGAATGACCAATATATGTCACTATCAAACTTCTGAGGCTTATGTCACAGGCTTCATTTTAATTTGACAGCAAGCTTCATTAGTTGGGATATTGGAGATGAGCCAAGATAAAGGAATTTGATGATAACATTTTCTTAAAAGATATTTGGATGCTAAAAGTGGTTGTGTACATAGCATAAACTTTAGTTTATACCAAAATCGTAAATCCTAAACATACAAAGTATTAAAACCTTAACTTCAATAGTAATATTAAAATCATACAATGGAGACTTAAAAAGAGTTGAAATATTTAAATATTGTAAAAATCACATGGGACTATTATTTTTTTTACCCACTCCCCAATTCCCAATGATCAATCCCACTTTACCTCTTCAGCTCTTCTTCTTCACCAATTTTTCTTTCAGGTTTCCGACCAAACAAGACCGCTAATAAAACTGGTTTAAAATTAGTTGACAGTTTATTTGTTAATTCTCATTAAATGACGAGGGCACTCTGGTTATGATGTTGAGGGCACCGGACTTTTTTTTTTCTTTCTACCAATTTGATATTTAACACATGATTTTGCGAGTCTACAAGAGGTTTGTTGGGGGCAACTCCCTCCACCTCGCCTGTAACCTCGCGTAGGGCCCCTCCACCTCGCCTGTAACCTCGCCTAGGGGTCTCGCTAGACCTCGCCAATGTACCTCGCCTGGACCTCGCTCGACCTGTTTTTAGAAGTTTCCTCGCTTGGGACCTCGCCTGGGACCTCGCTTGGGATCCACCTCGCATAGTGCCTTGCTCACACAACGCGTAGGCATGTTGACCTCGCTCACAACCTCGCTCACAACCTCGCTTACACATCACCTAAACCCTTATCTCGCCTAAACATCGCTTACACCTCGCCCAACTTCTAAATGTCACCTACACCTCGCATACACCTCGCCCTTATGCATGTCTATTACATCTGACGGTTACAAACTAATTTAGTAATAGATCTAATGGATAATATCAAAAGGTTTATATTTGATAATTTTATGTGCGAGGTTCATTTTCGTAAACTAGTAGCAGAAAGTGTTCATTTAAGTAATTTACTCTTTGATTAACCTAGCAAAATTAAAACTAATACTTGTATCTTCCTAACATGTTACTGCCAATCACCCCAGTAAACATTTTACATACAAAAGTCAAGGCTGTGTGTCAATCTTTGGTTTTAAATTAATCTATAGTTAAGCATGTTTAAAATTGCTTATTAATTTGTACAAATAAATTAGACAATTCGTCCACATTATTGTATTTAAGGATCGTGGCGATGTAGTCTAATCGTTAAAGAAAGATCATGAGCTCAATGCTGGGAGACGTATAGCGTTAGCCAAAGGTCATGAGCTCAAATCATGGTCTCACGTGTCTTTAATTATAACGTTAAGCGATTTACTTTTGTCATGCTGTGTAACTGATGTCCAGGAGCGTTAGATGATCCATTACTTTTTTTTTAGTCAAAGGTGTTTAAGACCGAGTGTAGTGGTCGGTCGTCCATGTTGGTCGACCCCCAAAACAAACACGTCCCACCCACTACATCTAGCTCCAGTCGACGCGTTCTGTAGCAAAATCTAGAAGAAGTTAGTCGTAAACACAACCGAGTTGGTTGTGTGGGGAGTGTGTTTATTTAATTGTTTTTGTGAGGTAGAATTTTTTGTAATGTCTTCGATTTTTTTATTAAGGAACTGTTTACTAAATTAAGTGGTTTGGAGTGACTTCTATATATGCCTTTTAATTGAGAGAGTGAGATTTTGGTAGACCTCACTATTAAAATGACATAAATGAGCCCACTAAAAAAAGAAANAAAAAACTAATGTATTACAAATAACTTTACCCGATTTGAGTCTATGACTATGTTTAGCGCAGAGCTTTTTTTGAGCTTTTTGGGCGATGAGGGTGAGTAATGAGCTTTTTTATTTTTAGTGTTCGTTTGACAAAAGAGCGGTGAGCTTTGCTTTAAGGAAAACTTATTTTCCAATGCTAATTTAAGAAGCCGTGAGCGGTGAGCTGTCTACAGCTCACAGCTTACTGCTACTGCTCACAACTACTTTTGCCAAACATAGCCCATATAAAAATGTATTCAAATACTATAGATTAATCCGATTTTCCTCTTAAAGAGAAGCCGTGAGTTTTAGGGGTTTCCGTTCGTGGATTAATCTACTAAATTTGCACCGGGCAACAGTGATAATCGAATCCGAAACGCAATTCCAAACACCTATAACAAATGTTGTGACTGAAAAATAGAAACTTGTAAAATTGGAATATGTAATAGCGTGACGGGAACATATTCAAGCGGTGGGTATATAAACACGCAACAACACTTATCTCAAACACCAATCTAACTAACTTTAACTTTTCATTTCAAATTTAACTAACTTTATTTACCCACCATCGGAATAACAAAAAAAAAAAATGTCACTACTACCTGCTCCATTCCGTCATCACCTCTCGTCAGCTCAACCAGCAACAATTAAGACTGTCGCTAAATCATCTTCCTTCCGTCCAGTTGTTAGGTTTTCCGTCACTAATCGCTTATCTGACACCAATGCTGACAACTCACGCAAGGTAGTAATATTTTTATCTGTTTCTTAAATTTCATATTCTCTTCTGTTTATGATTTAATGTTTATGTTGCTATATTTTTGCTGATTATTTTATTTAACTTTGTTAAGAAATAAGTGGAATTTTACTCTGAGGGTGTTTGGCATTCTGCTTTTTTTAAGCAGAAAAAACACTTTTTTACCAAACACTTAATGCTTGCTTAAAAAAAAAAAAAAAAAAAAAAAAAAAAGGGAAAAAGAATCCCACTTATTGGACTTCAAATAGTTTTTTTGACATGTTCTTACCAAAAAATTTGCTCGCTATTTTTTGTAGTGTTTAGGTCACAAAATAATAACGAACTTTTTCCAAAGTCTTGTCGTACGTGAACTACAAAAAGTATCATTAAATGCAACAAACTTTGATAACGTGTTCCAATATGCACATTTTGATGTGTTGTCACCTTTAAAATAGTGACACGTGGTTTTTCTGGTATGACAACATATCAAAATGTGCATATTGGAACACTTAATTAAAGTTCGTTGCATTTAATGATACTGTTTATACTTCACGTACTAAGACGGAACTTTGGAAAAAGTTCATTGCTATTTTGTGACCTAAACCCTTTTTTGTATAATATGTTGCACTTTTTCGTTGGATAAATTGTATATGTCGTTTATACGTTTAACTACCTTAGCAATATGTAACAAATGGGGTAAGTTTGTCATTTTACTTATCACTTGATTAAATAAGCAGAATTTGCGAAACACTAAAAAAACTGCTTATAGCAAATCCAAACACTTCATTCAGAAGCACTTATTTTTAGTCCGCATATAAGTACTTATTTTCACAAACACTCTGTATGGTACTTTTTGTTTTAAAAATTACACTAACGAGCTTTACCATTACAAGTAACAATCACAATTTTTTTTTTCTCAGACTCCAATCAAACTTTTATATAACATGCAAAAAACACTAGGTACACATCTTGGAGGTGGCCTGTGAAATGACCAAAGACTCGCTCTCTTGACTCAATAGTCAATAGCCGATAGGGAAAACCTCATCTGTTTAGTGAATAAAACACGCAAAATAGTTATATGAAACATTGACAGGTCATGAGAAAGTGCCAAGCCATTTAGATACCATTTTACTTGCTATAGAATGTCACTGCATTGGTAACATTTTAAAAGTTTGTTACAGTTTTCCCAGAAAGTAAAAAGAATTAGTTTATCACATCCAATGACGATTCGGTTAAAGTTTGTTCATAGATCCTTGGGAAGTTCTCTTAGTTGTAGAACACATTATCAAGTGCTTAGAGGGTGTTTGGGATTGCGTTTTCAAGTACTTTTTGTAAAAGCAGTTTTGCAAATGCATAAACTACCCTTAAAGTAAGGCACAATGGTGTTTGTTCTACCATTGCTGCATATGATGCACATGGTTGAGCCTAAAATAGTCTACTATCTTGGTTTCTGCAGCTTGTGATGAAGGTGAAAGAGAAGCTTGAGAAAGATCATTACAATCTGCCTACGGGTAAAAATGGAAGAGACGACGAGGAGCTAATTCTTTGGTTTTTAAAGGACCGACGGTTTGAAGTAGACGAGGCTATCTTAAAACTCACCAAAGCAATCGTGTGTATATCTTTAATATATACCCTTTATTTGCTTCAAGTTTCACTATCTTTGTGCTATCTGTTGTTTATTTAACTCTTATGATATTTGTAGAAATGGCGAAAAGAATTTGGTGTGTCAGATTTAACAGAACAATCAGTTAGAAGAGCAGCCGCGACTGGGAAATCTTATGTTCATGATTCGCTTGATGTCAATGGCAGGCCAGTACTGATTGTAGTGCCGTCAAAACATATCCCAGAGGTAAAATATTTAACCAAGTCATTACTAATCAGATGAGACGATGAACATTTTTAGTGGATGTTGGGACTTATCTGTGTGTATGGGCCCGGATCTGAGTACTGACATCATGGGTTACACAAAGAAATCAAATAAACCTAAACTAGGAAGTTGACTCAAATCAATTCACATGTTAATCCTTAATGGTATTCCCCTATCCCAAAATGATTGCAGTATATGATTGTCTGCAGATGTATGATCGGTTAGAGGACGAGCGATTATGTGTGTTTTTGTTAGAGAAGGCATTAAGTAAACTCCCTGATGGTAAAGAAGAGATACTTGGAATATTTGATCTTCGTGGGTTTGGTTTAAAGAATTCCGACCTTTCATTCTTGACGTTTTTGGTGAGTTGTGAAATTCCGCTTCTTGTCTTAGACATATAAATGGGACTCTTGCAAGCTAATATATTTATTCGATATTGGCAGTTTGATGTGTTATATTACTACTATCCAAGGCGGCTGGGACAAGTTCTGTTCGTTGATGCTCCTTTTGTATTTCAACCAATCTGGCAGCTCGCCAAGCCCCTTGTTAAGTCATATGCTTCTCTGGTAAACATTTTCTACTCTGTTTCTGTTTTCCTCCATACAATCTGGTCACTAAAAAGCATTTAAAATGCGTGGGTTACATACCCGGTCAAATTTTCACAATGGGTTTGGGTCAAAATGCGTAACTTATGTACGGGTCGAAAGGAGTCAGGGTTGACTTGAAATGCTTTTGTCCAATATGACTACAACAATTACATTACTCCAATAGAAAGATGCCACGGGTGGTATATATCCTCGTTTGAGTAGTCACCATTTAAGCTAAAGTTTTTTTACCTGTCTGAGATATAATGTAACTCGAAAATAGACACATTTATGTGCGTTGAAGTTTCCACTTCTACAATTTGGTCACAAAAGAGCCTTAGCACCTGGTTATGTATTCAATAGGGTACTCACTCTGTGTTTATGCATCTAAATCATTTAAAGGTAAGGTTTTGCTCGGCGGATGATGTGAGAAAGGAGTATTTTACAGAATCGACACTTCCTGCAAGCTTTAAGCACTGACCTGAAAACATATTCCAACCTCTCGACGTATATATAAAGATCATTCAAGAGAATACTATTGTGATAATCTGTTAGAGGGAACAACATGTTTTTTGTATGTAGTACATATATATTTGTAAATGTTCACTAGTTTATATACATTTGGTTGGCAATCAGCAACCAACAAGAGTTCAAACTGCATTCCATTGTTAGTTGTAACATTCTTTTTTGGGGCAATTGCATATATACCCACTAAAACTTGCATATTTGCATATATACCCAAAATATGCTTAAGTTGTGTTGTACATTATGCATTAAAAACTTGTATTATTGGGAAATATGCAAATATTCAAGTTTTAGTAGGTATATATGCAATTCTATCTTTTTTTTATAAGTAAAGCCTTTCTTTATATAAAAGGAATTAAATCTTTTCAACATTAAGCCGATACAAAAATAGCAGTGGAAAACGCGAGTATCATGGTACATGGCTTCAAATGTTCACTTATTTTTTCGCGTATATTAACATTAATTGAAATGAGCATTGATTGACATGTCTAATTTATTAGCTTAAAAAAGAGATGATGACATGTGACAAGATAAAAGGTAAATATTATGAGTGAGAAATTGTGTAATCCACTTGTCAAATATTAAATTGCTTAGGCATAATTTAGTCATGTGAATTAGGTCTCTTAATCATTTTCCAATTGAAAAATTGCGAATATGTTTGGCATGGAGCTTGTGGAAGCTTGTGAGGGTTTAAGTTTATAAAGAAAGCTCATACTAGCTACAAGTTTGTTTGGAGGAGGAGCCGATGAGATCTTATATCATAAGCTCAAGCATTGCCAGGAGCTATAGAGTAAGGGAAAGCCGACGTGACTCTAATGTTTATCCTCCGCACATGAAAGCATATGAGAGTCTAAGGGACCATTTCTTTTTCTTTTGGAACCTTTGTCTGCTAATGGGAGTGGGACCATTGACATATATTAACGTTTTTAATTTGATGAGGTCCACTAATTTTTGTTAGAAAGTCTGTGTGTTAAAGCCATATAAAACCTTACTTGTCCCCAACTACTGGTTCTAAGAAAAATGGGACTCACTTATTTTTTAGCCACTTAATCCCTAAAAAAAAAGAAACGGACCCTAAGCTTATAAAATATGTTCATACCAACTACAAGCTCCGTATGGATGAGTGGCAGGCTTATGAAAACATATATTACGAGCTCAAGCTTCTAGAGGGGCTGGAATACTCCGCGGGAAACTAGCGTGGCTCTCACATATCGCCCTCCACACATGGGAACACTTCTTAACCGGCTTTCCCGCTCCGCAACTTGACCCCATGCATGGCCTTGGTTACACACGATCACCCACTTTTTATGTGTCTATTAGTCCCACAATTCCACCTGAGTACTCCAGTTTATTATTCCTGCTATTTTCACTCTCATATCGCTCTTGAAGTTCTACAAGCTTATGGAAAAGAGTTTTTTTTTTTTTTTTTTTTTTAATTATTATTATTATTATTATTATTATTATTATTATTATTATTATTATTATTATTATTATTATTATTATTATTATTATTTTTATTTTTTTAAACACATAAGCTTTAGCTACGCTGTCAAAATATATTGGAAAGTAAACTTCTAACCAACTAGGCGGTGTTTGTTTTTTTTGTAAAAAGCACTTTTCTTGCATTCTTGTCTGCAGGCGTTAAGAAGAATAAATTGTTTGCTTTTAAACATAAGAGACAAAAATGACTTTTATCCGGCCATTTCACTTTACATACTTTTAAAGTCTTGTTACCACATGTAACGTGCTTAACTAGAACCCTTTATAAATTGGCAGCTAATCAGTAATCACAAACAAGTAACTGGAATATAGTGTTTGTTACCGGGCACGTTTGGCTTATTTGAACTGGGCACGTGCTATGCACGTGACCCCCTTATTTCAGCATATAACATCCCACACACTAATTAATAACGGTTTTTTCAAAATGGAACAGAAAACAAGCAGCCAACTAGCAAACCTTTTACAAACATGCATAAACACAAAATCCCACAAAACAGGACAAACAATCCATGCCCATATGATCCGTACACTTCATTTCACAGACACATTTCTATCAAATCGTTTAATCGAACTATACCACATTTGCAGCCACTTAAAAACTGCACACCAAGTGTTCGACAAAATGCCACACAAAAACATCTTTTCCTACCACGCGATATTATCCGCTTATTGCAAAAGGGGCAATGTAGATGACGCAGAGCGCCTTTTTAACGCAATGCCTGAACGAAACGCGGTTTCGTGGAATACTATGATTAGTGCTTTTGTAAAAAATGGGTTGGAGAGAAAAGGGTTGAGGTTGTTTTATGAGATGAATAGGGAGGGGTTTTTGGGGAGTAGTTTTACGTTAGCGAGTGTTTTTAGCGCGTGTGGGGCGGTTAATGAGGTGAAATGTGGGTGGGTTTGTCATGGTTTGGGGATTAAAGCTGGTTTGGATAGGAATGTGTATGTAGGGAATGGGTTGTTGGGGATGTACGCGAAATGTGGGTGTGTCAAGGATGCGGTTAAGGCGTTTGAGGATTTGGAGGAAGTTAATGAGGTTTCGTATACGGCTTTGATGGGGGCGTTAGGGGGGAGTGAGCATGTTGATGAGGCGTTTAGTATGTTTGGATTGATGCGTAGGAGTGGGGTGAAGATTGATGCTGTGTCGTTGTCAAGTATTCTTGGTGTGTGTGCTAGAAATAGCGTGAATGGGAAACAGCTTCATGGGCTTACGATTAGACTCGGGTTTGATAATGATTTACACTTGAGTAATTCGTTGCTAGATATGTATGCAAAAGATGGAGATATGGAAAGTGCTGAAATGATATTTAATAATTTACCGGAAATTAGTGTTGTTTCTTGGAATGTGATGATTGGTGGGTACGGGCAAAAGTTACAAATCAAAAAGGCAATAGAGTGTATGAAAAAGATGCAGAGTTTAAGGTTTGAACCTGACGAAGTGACCTATATTAATATGCTTACGGCATGTCTGAAATCAGGAGATATTGAAGCCGCACGTGAAATATTTGATAAAATGGCGTACCCGAGCTTAAATTCTTGGAATGCTTTGCTTTCTGGTTATTCCCAGATTGGAAAACATAAGGAGGCTGTTAGGATCTTTAGAGATATGCAATTTTATAATGTTAGAGGTGACCGAACAACTTTTGCTGTTGTTTCTAGTTCGTGTGCTTCCATGGGGCTTTTAGAGGGTGGGAGACAAGTTCATGCAGCTTCGGTAAAGAATTATGTTTATGACGATGTTTTTGTTGCTAGTGGACTTATCGGGATGTATGCCAAGTGCAATAAGATAGAGCTTGCGAAATGTGTATTTGATAGAATAAAAGAGCAAGATGATATAGTTTGTTGGAATACCATGATATCAGGATTATCAATGAATAATCTTGATAACAAAGCCTTCATGCTATTCAAGAACCTGCTAGAAAGCAATATCCTTCCTACTCAGTTTACTTACGCTACTGTAATTAGTTGTTGTGCAAAGTTATCATCAATATCTCAGGGGCGACAAATTCATGCCCGCACTCTAAAAGACGAAATTGTAAATGACGTTGTTGTTGGAAGTGCTTTAATCGATATGTATTCTAAGTGTGGAGATGTTGATGAAGCAAGATCGTTTTTTGATACAATGCCAGTAAAGAACACCGTTACATGGAATGAAATGATTCATGGGTATGCACAAAACGGGCGTGGTGAAGAAGGTGTCTCTCTTTATGAAGAAATGATTAATAAATCAGGTGAGCAACCTGATGCCATAACGTTTATTGCTGTTTTGACTGCTTGTAGTCATTCAGGATTGATTGATCATGGGATTAAGATATTTAATTCGATGCTAGAAGAACATGGAGTGGAACCGATTTCTGACCACTACACTTGTATGATTGATGCTTTGGGACGTGCTGGTCGGTTCCATGAAATTGAGGTTATTTTAGAGAAAATGCCATTTGTCGATGATTCAATTTTATGGGAGGTTCTTCTTAGTTCTTGTAGACTGCATTCTAATGTAAGCTTAGCAAGAAAAGCAGCAGAGGAGCTTATTCGTATAAACCCACGTAATTCTGCTCCTTATGTACTTTTAGCTAACATGTATTCATCTTTAGGAAGATGGGATGATGTAAGGTATATTAGGGAGTTAATGATCAAAAGTCAGGCTGTAAAAGATCCTGGTTACAGTTGGTTGGAACATAAAGATGGGATTCATGAATTTAACATTGACGACAACATTAAGATTCTGGATAAATATAAAGCACCAATTGATGAAGGACATTGTTTAAGTGGGTGATAAGGAAGATAAGGCTTCAAGATTACCAATCATCATCCACCAAAATTGATCAACATCCCTTTATCCATGCATGTCTGGATGCATTGGCTACTTCCTTATCAAGTTCCAGTATTGTTCAGGTACACGTCTTATTTTATGTGTTTGAACTCGTGCTCTATGTAGCTAGCTATGTGATCTATCTCTTGCTAAAATGTTGAATAAATCTTTGTTTTTAACTCATGCATCTTCGATCTACGTGTGTTGTAAGTGACCTGATATCAGCTGTAATAGTCACATATTATTATTTTTGTTGCTAACCATAATATTCAACTAGGTTGACCACAGGTCTATGTCCACTGCCACATACGCTGGAACCAGGACGTGACCGTTGCAAGGAATAATAGCACCATAAGGGCTTCAAAGGACACTGGTTACCATTTTGCAGCCCAAACTTACGAACTTGTATCCTTGTGTGACAAGATGATGTCGATACTCTGATATTTTATATCAAGTGGTTTAGAGGTATCACTTCTTGTAACCTTGTAACCACCCTGTGACACTTATTTATGATATTTTTCGGTCATATTTGATAACCATGCATTTGTTCATGTGTTCATATGGATGTTATGTACAATGTACTTTAAATCGATGTATCTGGCCATCATTGTATGATGTATGTATTGTTTACACCTTGGCAAATGTACTATGTTTTGTGGGAGTCTTGATGAGAACACAATCAATGGAATCAGCAATATTATGCCATTTAAGCAAGGGAAACTTCCAGTGAGATATTTAGGTGTCCCATTGGTAACAAAGAAAATTGGAATTGGTGATTGCAAGCAGCTAGTTGATAAAGTTCAAAAGAAACTCAATGATTGGAAGAACAAAAGTCTATCTTATGCTGGTAGAGCACAACTCATTGCTTCTGTCCTGTCTTCTATGCAATTATATTGGGGCTCTGTGTTCATGCTTCCAAAAGCTGTTATTAATGATATTGAAGCTCTATTCAAGAAATTTCTATGGAATAAGGGTGAAAGTTGTAATGGAAAGGCTAGGGTTGCTTGGAAAGATGTGTGCAGGCCTAAAGATCAAGGAGGTCTTGGTTTCAAACCTTTGGAAATGTGGAATAGAACTTTACTTTCAAAACATCTATGGAATTTAGCCTCACAGAAAGAATCTCTTTGGGTCAAGTGGATCAATGTGGTGAAACTTAAAAACAGAAGTGTTTGGGATGTGTCTGCTGATAGGAATGATAGCTGGTTTTGGAAGTGTATTCTGAGATTGAGGAATTGGGTGGGGAAGTATATGAGATATAATGTGGGAAATGGTAAAACTGTGAGTGTCTGGCATGATAAATGGCATAAAGATGTCACTTTGGATACTTTCATAAGTAAAAAAGAGATCTTTTATGCTGGATTTAAAGATGACACTAAACTTATAGATGTTATTAGTGATGGAAGATGGAGATGGCCTTCCCACTGGTTTAACAAATTCCCTCAGTTAATCAACATTCCAACTCCTGTACTTAATGATAATCCAGACAAAATGGTGTGGATAAGCAAAGGTGGAAATGAAATGAAGTTCACTATTAGCAGAGTCTGGAATGAGTCTGGAATGATGTGAGAGAAGAAATTGATAAAGTAAATTGGAATAACCTTGTATGGCATTCTCACTGTGTGCCTAAACATACTTTCATATTATGGCTAGCTGTCAAGCTTAAATTGTGTACTCAAGATAAGCTTCAGAAGTGGTACCCCAATAAGGAGTATAAATGCAGTCTATGTGAGAATGAAGCAGACTCTCACAACCATTTGTTCTTCAATTGTGAGTATGCTAAGCAGATTTGGAACTCTATGTGTCAGATTGCTAAGATTCAAGCTGTTGATAACACTTGGGATGGACTAGTGCAGAAATTGTGTATTGAAACAAAAGGAGGGGGTGTTTGGGAGATGATTAAAAAACTATGCTTTGCAGCCACAGTACTACATTTGGAAGGAAAGAAATAGTAGATTGTTCACTGGACAGAAAAGTAATACAGAAGACATGATTAAAATAATATGTGATGAGGTTAAGGCAAGAATGGTCTCAATCAAGGTCAGAAACAGTTCAAATGTTATCAATGCTGAAAGAATATGGAATATCAAGTTTGACAGGAAACTTTAGAAAATGTGAAACAGAGGAATTAAAGGACTGTTTGGCAAAAAGGATAGTATGTGATTTCTGGAATTGGTGGACAATGAGAAGTATGTTTATGGATAACAATTGGATAAGAGTAATGGCTACAAGCTTCTACATTCTTATCATTCATATCAGGCCATTACAATGGATAGTTACCTTGTACCTTGGAGTCCTAATTGGTGTGACTGTACCTATTATAGTCACTTTGTTGTTTCAATCTGGCCTTGGGAGGGGATTGGACAATAAAGTTTGGCTAGATAGGAGGTCTAATTCAATATGGATGTACCATAATGAAGGGACTTCCATTGTGAAGGGTAAATGGCTGGGGGACAGTGCATGATGGGTGGAATAGAGAGGAATGAAAGATGGACCTTCTTGGTCCACCCAATGCACTGTCAAGGAGGTAACGGTTGGACATCATGGAGGGTGTGTGTTCCCATGCAACTGAGGCCTTCCATTATGAGAGGGAAATGTAGGTTGCATTGGCAGAGACCCCCCCATGGATGGGATATGGGTTCCTAGTGATGCCCCTCCTCATATCTATCAAGTATACTGTGGTGGCAGGTTGAGTAGCTTGATAGTATAGGGTAGGGGAAATGTAGCTAGATGGTAGGTGCTATAATGGTGAGATGGTTCTGAATTTGTTGAGTTGGATGAAGGATCTAATGTTTGTGATGGATTGGGGAATCTGTCAAAATATTAGTTCTATCAGATGTATGCATGAAGTATTGTCTGTTATTGGATAACATGTGGATAGTTTGATGTTGTATTTCTTGTATAAGTTTTGGGGGTTTGTCCCAAAATCTGTTCTCTATTCTTAAGTTTGTACAAAGTTTGGAGTAGTAATAAAATATTCTCACCTTTGCACCAAAAAAAAAAGAAAAAAAAAAAAGAAATGTACATGAAGCTGCCTGCTTAGTTGTTGCAGTTGATCCTGCACTTGTGTTTGTCATATACCAATTTTCTCCACAGATAGGAAGTAACTATGATAATCTTGATCATATTAGTAGTAACTAAAAATTTGATAAGGATAATCAATTTAGTTACTTTCTAATGACAATATAGCTTATAGTTTCCGGACTAATAAAATACTTAATTTCATTATTTATAATTTTTTATTTAAAAAAAAAAAGTCATTTTCTACGAGATCCTGACTTTTAATCAATCACATAATCAAACAAAGGGCGTATTTGCGAATTCATCTAGAGCCGGAGTTTATATTAAAAATTCAAGCTTTTTTAATGTGTATCCGGTCACATCGAAAATTACTATGTTAGATAAATTTCCAAAAACATCTTGAAACCCATTAACTATGAACGAGTAAAAATCTATTTATGTAACTTGTATGTAAAAGTAACACAAACTAAATACAAAAATCAACAACTTGAAGCAAATAATGTGAAACGAATAAAATATGAAAACAAAATTCTAAATCAATAGATCTGTTTTCACATAAAAAAAAGTAAAGATGATGTAAAATTTACTTTTCAATCTTCATGGAACAAATTCTTCTTTCTTCTTTTCTAATAACTTCAATTAAACTCAAAACCTATACATAGAATATGTCAATATGCCACTAATAGATCCTTATTTAATCACTATATATATTAACACTTCAAAAAAAATATAAATAAAAACAACAAATAAAAAATAAAAAAAATAATAAAAAAAACCATCTCTTCCTTGTGGCCATAGCTTCAAACTCACACACAGATTCAGATCAAAACAATCACAAATCGTAAGTGGCCCTAAATCCTCCTTCAAAATCACACTTTCTTTTTTTAATTTCAAATTTAATCCTAATTTAGGGCTTTTGCACACACTTATCAAGAATCTAATTAAATTGCATTCTTATACAATTAAAGGTGTAACAAACAATACCCATATCTCAAAATCTCACATTTGTGTCTTGTTTTCATAATCTTGTGCCCTATTTTCAAGATTAGGTCAGTTTTGGTTCAATTTTAGGATATTTTCATACAGCTGTCAAAAATAAAATTAGTTTTCATTTTTGTGTAATTAGTGGTGTAAGAAACAATACCCATATCTTAGATTTTGGAGAAATTTTATAAAATTTGGTGGGGTCCAAATTAGGCTCATTTTCTTGTTTATCTGATCTTATTTAGGGGTTTTGGATGCAGCTGTTAAAATGGGATCAATTTGGGTTTTAGTACATTTGAAGGTGTAAGGAACAATACCCATGTCTCAGAATATCGATAAAATGGATAGTCCGGGTTCTAATGATGATAGGTTAAAGTTTTTATGTAGTTTTAATGGTAGTATATTGCCTAGACCGTTAGACGGTAAGCTTAGATACGTTGGCGGTGATACGCGTATCGTTAGTGTCCCGAAAGATGTGAACTTTAATGAGCTTATGTCGAAAATGAAGGAGTTGTTTGATAATGTTAGTGTGTTGAAGTATCAGCAGCCTGATGAGGATTTAGATGCTTTAGTGTCGGTTGTTAATGATGATGATGTGATTAATATGATTGAGGAGTATGAGAAGCTGGGTACGGGTGATGGGTTTACGCGTTTAAGGATTTTTTTGTTTTCGAGTAGTGACGATGATATGGGGTGTTTTGATGAGAGGGATAATGAACGGAGGTATGTTGTTGCGTTGAATAGTCATAACGAGGCTACGAGTGGTGAGGATGATGGGCAGTTGATAGACCAGTATTATAATCAGTTAAGTATTGATGGGAGTAGTTATAATCAGTTGCCGCCGGTTAATTTGCAACATGTTAGGATACCTCCGCATCCTCAGAATTTGAGTCAACGGTATAGTGAAATGGAGTCACCTTGGAGTCCGGCGTATTATTCACCTAGACATCATGCTAATGATTTTCCTAGTTCTCCTTCGGGTTCGCGGTATCATAGTCCTTATGGTGAAAGTTTTGATCGAGTTAATCAGGATGATTATTTTAGGCAACCGGAGAATGTTGTATGGTTACCGCCAGGACCTTTATCGGGCGATAAGGCTGGTTTTCCTGGTAATATACTTCATGGGTCTAATACGGGGAATGGGCCTCATCAGGTTGTTAGTCCTAGGGAGAATTATATGTCGAATAGACCCTTCTATAACGAGGGTCACCCGCAAGAAAGAGCGTGGATGATGCATCAGGCAAATGCCCGAGTGTTATATAGCATGTTTGTAATTGCTTTACCGAAAACTATGAATGACCATATATTTCTAATTTTGTGTTTCATTAGACGATAAAGAATGATGATCTGGAGGAAATACGGGAGTTAGGATCTGGTACATATGGAGCTGTTTATTATGGGAAATGGAAGGGTTCAGACGTAGCAATCAAAAGAATTAAAGCCAGTTGTTTTGCTGGGAGGCCATCTGAAAGAGAGCGTTTGGTATGATTGGCATTGCATTAATGCTCTTTTCTTCTGTCATTTGCTTTTTAACTGCTCAATATTTTCTATTGAAGTTCTATGTGTGTTATTTGCTTGTGAGTTTACTCAATCACTGTTAGTGGCCTGCCATGGCAAGTTACTTAACGAAAGGACTGAGTATTGCTCCATATGGATAGCCTATATGTATAAATCTTATAGCATAACACAATTTAAAAGGTGATTAGTTATTAGTTTATATATGTATCTGTACTTGATCGCATTGTAGTGCACGCGTCAATGTTTTATGATTATCAGCAATGTTGCAAAAATCGGCCGAATCGGCCGATTAATCGCCGATTAATCGCTAATCGGTGATGCACCTTGTTGATTTTCAAAAATCGGTGAAAAAATCGGCATAACCAAAAAAATCAGAAAAAATCGGTCAAAAATCGGCCGAATCGGTCAAAAATCGGCCGAATCGGCAAAAATCGGCCGAATCGGCAAAAAATCGGCCAAATCGGCCAAATCGGTCAATTTTTAAAAAATATAAATTTAGGCATTTTACTTAATTTGGGGATCGTTTATTTCACTTATAACGTACAATGGGCCTCATAATCAGAATTGAAGCCTTTTATTGAGGTTTGTAAACATAGATGGCTTGGAATCAGTTAAGATCTTTAGTTTGCTCTCCAGAAATTCCCAAAACATGCAGGAAATGCCAAACCGATTAATCACCGATTAATCACCGCCTTGACCGATTACAGGCTGCAGGGTGGTCGACCGCCCGACTACCGATTCACGATTTTTGCAACATTGATTATCAGGGATTAAAAGGCTCTCCATATACTTAAATAATTGGATCTTTTCTTAATTTTTGTACTCTGAGGTTTTGGGGTGGGGGTTGAAGCTGTTATGGGTTGGAGGATGAATAATGATGATATATAACACATGAGTAAATATTAAGATCACTCAATGAAGAATGTTCTGCATGGTAAAATAACCCCTCCTAACAACGATATGTAGGATTCATCTTTTTTAATAATAGATGGCATATCAAGATCAACTCTCTCCCTCCTCCCCAATAAACTTGGCTCTCCATGTGCTGTATTATAAATATCTGATTAACTAAAGCATATTTTAGTAGGGTGCCTCTTTCTCCGCAAGCTCATAGTATGTCTACTTTTAGTAACAAATATCCTATAGTTACTCTGTAGTTCATAAAACTGGATTTACCACTACTTAAAGTGTGTTTGAAAAATTATACCATTGGTAATTAGATTAAAAAAAGAAGTCTATTCTTGCCGTGTTAATAGATAAGCACATCAATAGGTATTCAAAAGAAACCGCTGACAAACTTCTGGTTCTTAATTGAATGCTTTATCAAAGATTCGTGGATGTTCTTGTCTGTTCATTGTGTAAATAGTGTTATAACTGTCTGTGTTGTTGAGTTTGATATGGTTGATGTCACTGACTGTCAATATTAGGACCATTTATATATCAGAAATTATCTTGAAGATGGGTTTGCATTCATTATTTGTAGTGGTGATTGGTAAATTTGCTTTACTGGATCCTCCCTTTTAATTAATTTTTTTCCATTTATTTATGTGTACAGATTGCAGATTTCTGGAAGGAGGCGCTGATTTTAAGTTCATTGCACCACCCGAATGTTGTCTCTTTCTATGGTATAGTTCGTGATGGACCAGATGGCTCTTTGGCAACTGTAACAGAGTTCATGGTTAATGGATCTCTCAAGCAGTTCTTACAGAAAAAAGACAGGTAACATTTTTACTTGTATATGTTTGAATATATGGAATTTTCATCATCTCATCTCCCACCCACCCACTGACAACCAGACTCTTAGTATATAAGGTTTGCGTCGAGATCTGTTTGAAAGTTATTATAGTATATAATATTCAGTAATCAGCATATGTAGCTGTAACAAAGTGAGGTGTAGAAGATAGTTATTAGACGTGCATTTGTTGTCTGAAGTCATAGTAACGTGCATTTGTTGTCTGAAGTCATAATAACTAGATAACCAGATGTTGGGATGTCTGGAAAAACGAAACTGAGTTGATAGATTAAATCATAAAATGATTGAAATGATAGTATTTTGAGAAAAACGAGAGATTTTGTTATGTGGTAAGAGTCTCTCAAGTTTAGGTACAGAATAGGTGAAAATGTACTTTTATATACAATCTGATAACCAGTCCTGTACACAATTAGCTTATACAAACACTAACACTGATGTTTTATTTTTATCTTTATTTTTTATTTTTTTTCAAATCGCAATATTTAGATCATTAGTTCCAATACGCAATTTCAAATATTTCTATTGGAAGCTGTGTTTCCTGAGATCAGAACAGGATAGAAAACACTAGGAATTGAATAAAATAGCTAGAAATTGTGATGAAGAACAACTGCTTATATTCAAGAGAAGGGCCAACTCTCCTATCTAACCATCTGTCCTGACTCCTGATGATGCTGTTTAAGTATACCAAATGAGTGTCTCAAATCAAGCATAATTAATCTAGAATTATAAGTCCTGTTTGCATAGATTTTCTTAACATTCTATTAAACTAATAATACCCTGTTTAGGATATCTTAAAATAAGAACTACAAGAATTTCCCTTTCTTCTGAAGTTAGAAATTAGCCTTCGGCCATTTTCAATCATTAAATCATTTACTGATTTTGGTCTACAAGATTTGTCTATATTGTCTCACTGTTGAGTGGATATTCAGAAACTTGACTAATCATCAAATACTTTTCTATCAAATTGTGTACACAATCAAACGTTGCATTCATTACCAGACTGATGGCATTTACAATAATTTTGTATAACATTTGGTAACAGAACTATTGATCGCCGTAAGAGGCTCATCATAGCTATGGATGCTGCTTTTGGAATGGAATATTTGCATGGAAAGAATATTGTGCATTTCGATTTAAAATGTGAAAACCTACTTGTCAATATGAGAGATCCACATCGACCAATTTGCAAGGTATGCAGTAAAATCGTTACATTTCAATTCTGTTTTCTTTGCTTGGATGAGCTTTATGAAACATAATAAATTGTTTAATAATTTAATAGAAACATGTATGCTTGTGTATTTTCATCCTTCTAGATAGGGGATCTTGGTTTATCAAAAGTAAAACAACACACTTTGGTGTCTGGAGGTGTTAGAGGAACATTGCCCTGGATGGCACCTGAGCTGCTTAGTGGCAAAAGTCACATGGTATCGGAAAAGGTACACCACCAAGTTTGAACATTCGAAGATTCCCCCATACCCCATCCCTTTTTACTCTTGGAATATTATGTTACAAGACAATTTATTTATATTTGTTTTCTGTTTCTTGCTTCTTGCATAATCTAGATTGATGTTTACTCATTTGGGATTGTCATGTGGGAGTTGCTCACCGGAGATGAACCTTATGGAGATATGCATTGTGCTTCCATAATTGGTACGTTCCTTCATACTCATATTAGCTTCTCAGATTTTGTTAACTGGACAACAATGGATCACAAAAACAAAAGCGTCAGAATATATATTTAGGATGCGGTAAATGTAGTGAAGGCTATAAACTGTAAATGCAAGGAGACCAACTGGCCAAGTGTTTTGCATCAACCCAACCCGACCAACCCCTTCTGCCCCGTACCCAAATTACTCGTCTGGACTCAGCCTGTTACTGAATCTGCCAAAATTTCTGCTTATATTCTTATATGTTTTGTCACAAAACATTTATTATGTGATGACCTTTGGCGATCTCTAGAATTAGGATTACATAATATACTATGAAATGTGTGAAATACTGTAACTTATAGTAAGCACTATATCTCCGAAGGAAAAGATTTATCTACAACTTAATAATTTTTGAATATGATGTTATCTCTTGTAGGGGGGATCGTGAACAACTCACTACGTCCAACAATCCCAACATGGTGTGATCCTGAATGGAAGGCGTTAATGGAAAGTTGCTGGTCTGCTGAACCATCAGAAAGGCCATCCTTTTCTGAAATTTCTCAAAAGTTGAGAACTATGGCTGCAGCTATTAACGTGAAATGATATGCTCATCAACAACTGGTATTGGATCATAACTGCACACACACCTTTATATCACCACACTATATAAAGTGCAGAAATACGTGTGATCCCAAAGTAACACGACATGGAGTACTTCCAAAGTTGTCATCATGGACAGTACTGGACATGGAATTTGCAGGCCGAGACTTGAGAGTGGTTGCAGCCCTTATAGAATCTGTCATTGAAGCTAAAGGAATGCATCTGTATATAACAACTCACAAGTCGCAACTATTATTGTCTTTCATTTTTAGCAGGCAATAATATATGTAGCATCTCCGTGTAAAACATAGATGATCACTTTTGATCTTATGATTTTCAGTTCAGTACTTTATATACATACGTTTTGTTGGCTCTTCAGGGGAATAAACTGCATTCTGATTCTGTTGTATTTTTTAAATTGACATTTGCATTAACACAAAGTTAACATGACCGAAATCAACCAGACAATGATATTTTGTTGAAATTTCTATCCAGTTGTAAGAGTAACAGTTCTTTAGATGTGCAATCTGGTTGTTTGTAAACGAGCAACTGAGGCATGGGTGATCACTGATCTGTTTCACTTACATCTTTGATTCATCGGCTTTTTCATACGGGGTTGCAATAAAAAGATTGCGCTTCACATATATAAAATGAAGAACTAAACGAATCATTGTCCAAATTTTGGACAGTGCGTTATAATTACACGACATAAAAAGTTAAGTTCTTTGCAGTGTATTTTATAGCAAACACAAATTTGGCACTAATAGTTTGATGGCATGTAATTACGCGCACAACTGGCTGTGCCGGAAGAACATCCTTGTGGCGAAAAACTTCACTACAAGAATGAATCAAAATCGTTTGATGGCTATTTGCTAGCTCGGCCCAAATACAACTAACTGTTAACTGTGTTGTATGTTGAATTTTTGAGGTACTTATTTCTTGTTGAGTTTGTGTGGTAGATTTTCAAGATTGTTTGCAACTATAGTATACTTTGTGTAGGGGTGTTCATCGGTTCGGTTCTCGGATTAATTGGTTTATTCGGTTCGGGTTGTTCGGTTATTTTTTTGGGTCATAACCGAAAACCGAACCAAACCGAAAATATATGTGATGGGTCAAAACCGAAAACCGAATTTTGTACTTGAATTACACCATTTATATTTTTTTTAAATTTAAATATATAGATTTTTGGCAAAAAAAAATTTTATTTCAAGCATAAAAAGTGTTTTAAAATTTAAATTTAAACATAAAAAGTGTATTTCAACCATAATATTTTTTTAAAATTTAAATATAAGGTTTATTAACTTTTTTGCTTGAAAAGGTTTAATAAATTTGCCAAAAAAATTTAATAAAAAGTGTTTTTTATTCGGTTTATGATAAAGTATTTATTAACTGCACCAAAAAAATTTATATATTTATTAATTTTTTTTTCAGAAAGGATTTATTACATTATTATGTGTAAATAACTTTGTGATCTTGAGTCTTGACACCATGGGCCATAATGGTCGACTTATTGCGTCAACGAATATGATAATTTAATTAATTAAGGGTACGAGTTTTAGCATATTAACTCTATGATCAGACTTTTTTCTTTAGTTGTTAGGCCTTTGTCGTTGTGGCAAATTAAATGATTTTATATTGTGAATTATAAAACGCTGCTATTTCAATGATAAATACTTTTAAAAACAAATAAATTAATCTTATAAACTTTTGTTAGGTTATGTGTATAATTAAGCATTATATTACTTCGGTTCATTAGTTATGAAATAATATTTCTTATGAACGACAACTACCTATCTCACATTATACACTAAAGACTATCTCACATATTTTAAGCGTGACTTGAACCTGCAATCATTTAGTTAAGGAGTTTCTCATACAACAATGAGTACCATCGAAACACAAACCTTTTGGTCATTAGTTATGAAAGATAACTTGATGTCTTTCTCAACTTCAGGGTGATTATCACTTACTTGAATACTTGAGTGAAACCGGACCTGTCAAAAAAACTTTGATCCAAATGTAAGATGGCACCTCGATTCTTATTTGTTTACAAAAACAAAAGTTAGACCCTTAGAGGTTCAATTAGGTTCACTATGAAAAACCAACATTCTTAATCCATGTATGTCATTTTATCTCATATATAAAATTTTATATGATTTGGAATTCACATACTTTAGATGCCTGTGTTTTGTGCTACCTTATTTGTATGAACACTTGGCCTCTTTCATATGGCCTCACTATGAGTTAGTTAATAGATATTATGAGTAACTACTTGCAAAACATGTACCTTACATGTATATATGGAATTATCCCTAAAATTAAAGGGTCAATTATCATGACCTCATTCATTTCACTGCCCCGCAACTGCCCTAAACCTTCATACCTAATGCTCCTATTTTGACTTTTGATATATAATAATTGTCAAACTTGTCACTAGCCCTTTGACTTCACCTCATGTCCACCACAAGCCAAAATGTTTTGTTCATGTCATGAACAACAACAGAATTTTTCTGATTAATGTTTCTTTGTTTCTAGTGTTTTAGAAGGGTTTTAAAATAATTAAGACAAGTAATTAAAGATAAGGACAATGTCAATTTTCTTGGATACTTAAAAGTATATGGGTTTGGTAGGAGAAGCGTGTTGACAATTTTCATTTTAACAATTTAAAAACTAAATGTGTTGAAAATTTTAATGTAATAGTTTATTTATTAAATTTAGTATGGTTACTTCATCAAAAGCAACGGTTTAATAAAGTTGTCTTTTTCATGAAGTTATTAGTAAGTATAATGGTATACATAAATACAATAAACCTATCAACTATAGAAAATATTAAGGTTCTCTTCTTCAAGAATTTATTTGTACATTCTATAACATATTTCTCAAAAATCTTATAATGACAAAAAGAATGGACCAAAAAATTTAAGAAGTTGTTACCGTCAACTTTATATGGTAGAAAATGTACTTAACCCTTTGACATGGGGTACGGCTTCTTTGCCTCTAGAACACCTGCATAACCAAAAGTCAATCATCATATCCCTATAAATGACAAAAAGAAAATGGTAAAGATATGGTGCAAATAAGTCAATATATGGCAGCACCAATGATACAAATTTGATTATATATGTTTGTGCTAATAGGCTCTAGACTCTCATACTTATCATCTAACTGAGATCAACTTAAGCATAAGTCAAATTATTTTTCGTGTTTCGAAAGTTAATTGTTGTGAAACAATATTTGCTCACAGAACACCTAGTCATCAAGACAACACTCATTTATTTATGTAAATATTTAAGTATCTTAATTGTTATCTCTACAACATTTGATGCTAGGAAAAGTTTAAGTTTCATCTAAGTATAGTAACTTGAATTTCTAAGAATTGTTATTCTTAGTAGATTTTGTTGACAACTGGCTTGTATTTATGGTAAATATTGCTTAAACAAGATGTTGTTGGATGCTTAGACTGGACGTAGTCGAACACGTGAGACGTGCGTGAGCTACCGGCGGTGAGGGACTCCCTTACGTGTCAAATTTGACACGGGGGATATCAGTTACACATGATGATTGTTGTTGGAGGGGGATGGTTGTTGTTCGAGGGCAAACTGTGAGCCGCATGACTAGATGAAGGTGTGTGTGTTTTTACGAGCTATGTATATATCCAATGGTGAGTGAGAGTCATGAAAGTGCGAGTGATGAATGAGAAGGGACATGATGTGGAGTTAAAGTGACACCTAAGTGAAGGGTAATTAGTGAGTGAGGACAAAACCTAATGTAAGGCGAATTCAGAGCCTAATGATCTTCGAATATGATTTGAACATAAAATATCTTAAGTGTAAATGAAGTCCCTAAATGATAGAACATTCAGGGAGTCATCTTCAGAGACAAAAGAAAGTCTCATCACTTCTTTAGGCGGAATTCAGCAAGTGAAATCCCTGAAAGAAGATGATGGAATGAGTGAGTGATGACAATAACTCACTGACGTTCCTCGATCTACTTTAACATATCAAAGACATTCTGAACTTAGATATTAAGAAAAATATCTAAGTCTCTATAAGACAGGCGTGAATTTTCTTGGGAAGATAAATGAAAGACACTTATCAAAGAAAGTCAAACAAGTACAAGAGTTGGTAAAAAAAAGGAATACAGTTGTCAACTATGTACCTTAAAGTGAGGTTGAACACATTCCAAGAATAAAATCATTTAATGCAGTAAGGTACCGGTGTATCTTTCTAGTTAGATACTTGACACGTCGCTATTACCTCACGAGGATCAACCTCGAGTTTGTCTATATAAGAGAATGTTGTAACGAAGTAAATGTTGCCTCGTACAACTGATGTGATACACATATATGAGAACATTTGCTACTCCAAGAACTAAGTCCCTGAACTCAGTCAGTGTGTTAGCATATTTCTTACTTATACATATACTTTGGTTATTGTTTAAGAAAGTGAGGAGATCACTATACTTTGCCATTCAACTTTGAGTGTTATTCCGCAAACCATCATAGTAAATTCTTTAATTTATTTCTAATATAAGAATTTAAACGATGAAAATCTTTGTTATCTATCTTGTTTAAGTTATGTTAAGTATTTTTGCTTTAAACTATTTAAACATACATCAAATTACATGAAGAGTGATTTAACTTGGTTATCTAAAAATTTATATCACTATAAAGGAACAACACCTAATCTTATGGAAAATCATTTGTTAGGATCATAATGTTGACTATTTATGTTTTAACAATAAAAAAGACTAGTAAATTGATTAATTAATTCAATTATCTAATAGGGCTCAAACTATTGCGTAAAGTGCAGTGATTAATAATAAAATTTGCTTTATATATGTATACAAACAATAAAGCAACAGATTTGGTCACTAATTAGGTGCATTCTACAAAGAAATTTTTCTGTCTATGTTCTCAAGTCAATATAGTATATGCCTCTTTGTCAACCTGGACCCTGGTGAAAAAATGGATCCTTTCTTTCCTTGTCTATAAAACAAATATGAACATATGACATTTCATATACCAAAGAAGAAATTACTAGCTAAAGTAACAAAAAAACCATCATCCTACATGTCTAAAGATCAAACATTGCTAAATATCTATGGTATATGTATAACTCGGCTTGACGTGCACTTTTACTCAACGTAGATCTAGCAACACATTTATAAATCAAGTACATACAACAAGATTTCTGTTGTAGTCTAGAGTCTAGACTTACAAATATGAAGTAAAAGGGAAAATAATAATAATAATAAAAATGGAGTCTCTACATTGATTTGTTTAACATTCTTATGATAGCAAATGTACTTAACCTTTGGGGTTGAGTACGGGCCTTTCTTTCACACTAAAATCATTGCTTAACCTAAAGTCAATCATCATGTCCCTATGATTAACAAACAAAAAGGTACACACATATATGGTACGCATAAGTCAATGATATATATTAGCACTTTTAGTGCATCAAAGCTCTCTCTAATTAGGCGGCTAGCTTCAATATATGCAATAAAAGTTACGGTTTATTTATTTATTTATTTATTTTATTTTTTTTTAACGGCAAATAACAATCAATTAAAAACTAGCGAGAAGCCAGCGAGATTATACATTAATACAAACTCGAGTAAATGAACCAAACCAAAGCACGCCTAGCACTCCTAAAACCAAACAAGTATCACCTCAACAAAATCTCACAAAAACCCTCAATTGAGAACTAATATACCTCATAAAATCCTTTAAGGTGTATAAAAGAAGCAGTAACTAACATAGTCGTCAATGTATTTCACATAAAATCTGGCCAATGAAATGTTCAGCTAATATTTTATTAAGTCGGTAAATTTTTGTGTAAGAGAGAATAATACATATTTAAGTTAAAAGTGTATTAACACATGGATTGTTTTTACTGGCAGATAGAGTTGAGACCAAAACATCTAGTTGTGTACGTATGACTTTCTTTTTCTATAAATATGCATCAAACCCATAATAATTTTCATACTCACCCACTTATCTTAGGTTACAAAAAATAATTGAAGAAATATGGGCAGAGCTCCTTGCTGTGACAAAACAGTTGTGAAGAAGGGTCCTTGGGCTCCTGAAGAAGATACTAAACTTAAAGATTACATCGAAAACTATGGTACCGGCGGTAACTGGATCGCACTTCCTCAAAAGATCGGTATGTATTTTGATTCATTGCTCATAATATGTTCCTTTTCAAGAAAACTTTTTATTGGAGACCATCGGAGTTGTAACATAGCAATATTTTCAGGCATAAATAGGTGCGGGAAAAGTTGTAGACTAAGATGGTTGAATTACTTAAGACCAAACATTAAGCATGGAGGATTCTCTCAAGAAGAAGACAACATCATTTGCAGTCTCTATATTAGCATTGGCAGCAGGTATAGTATTACTCTCTCTAGCTATTACGCGTGAGTGCGCATGTGTGTTATGTGCCTGTCTAATGCTATAGCAAAATGTATGTTCTTGTCCTTTTTCACTTGTCCATGATGCTTTTAATTTGTTAAATAATATATTCAAGTTTGTTTTTAATTTATAATCATGTTACCTTAATTTCTTATGCTAATTTGCAATATCTAGTTTCTTTGATTTCAGTTTTGTTTTTTAATCTCTATTTCAGATTTCTTAGTTCTTGATATATATGTCTCTAATATTTTGGAAATTGAATAGGTGGTCCATAATTGCAGCCCAACTGCCTGGCAGAACAGATAATGACATCAAGAACTATTGGAACACTAAGCTGAAGAAGAAACTATTTCGAAGGCACAAACAGTCTTTCGCCAATAGAAGCGATGATTTAAAAGATGTGAACGCCATGGAAACTTTGAGCAATTCAGCCATTGAGAGGCTTCAACTTCATATGCAACTCCAAAACCAAGCAAATCCTAATATCTCCAATGGTGCTATCTTGACAATGTGGCCTTGCAAGTTAAACCCTATTCAAGAAAGGATTATCCAAAATATCCAATTTTTAAATGAATCATCCAATCCTCTAATGACGCAGCAATTTTCACCGAACGTCCCTAAGAATGTTGACCCTTATTCACCACCCGATAATAGTCTTCAGCAAGAGTATCCACCATTCGGTAGTGTGTTGGTCAATGGAATGGAAAATGCCATCTATGAAACCACCAGTCCTGGTTTGTCCACACGTGTATCCGAATCAGGTGATACAGAACAGTCAAGAATAGAATTGCATCAGTTTTGCGCATTGCAAGCTGAGATTGATGAGTTCTTGAGCAGCAACGCTAATCTTTTATCACAAGATCAAGCACAAGTGAAAGAAGTTGATTATTTTGGCAACATGGATGATGCCAAGAACAACATGGCTTTCTGGTCCAGTGAGTTTGATAGCAGCACGTTTTAACTCCTTGATCACCAGTTAGGCATATAAATAATGAATTAAGTAAATATGCTTATTTTTATCTTCTAGCTAGAATTAATCATAAGTATAAATTTCCACAGATTCGGCTCGTACTGCAATACCATATGAAAGTCTTTAGTGGGATTATATAATTAATGGTCAGTTGATCTAGCACAAATGCCATCTTTTTTCCAAAACTTCTCAGAAACCAGAAACAGCAGTTACTCCTTAATTTTTATGTTAAATGTAGCTTCGTGTCATCATGTGCTTGATAAAAGGTTGAAACACTAACCACACGTAAATGTCTTGTACGCGACAATCTGACATCCTCAGGGAGAAACAGAGGTGTCACAAGAATACTAGATCACATTTCTAGCAACACATTTCGACAGAGTAGTAAAAAAGTGTTTGAAACAATAAGAAATATGTGTAGCAAAAAATCTGAAAACTTTCCATCACTCTTTTTAACTACGTACGAGTCAATATGAGCAAAGACATATATGCTCAAATTATGCTAGTGTCACTCTTTCTGTGTCAGGAATTGTTAATCTGACTTTCATATCCAAAACAATGGCAAAAAGTGATGGCTGTTTCCCTAAGGAAAAGCTTGCAGATTGGCGCATTCTTTTAGGTGAACTATGGAATCTTCTTTTATCTGAAACCAATGGTAAAATCAAAATTGCCCTACAACATAGTCATAAATACAAGTGTACATACCATCGATCCGGTACAGTGCAAGAACTACTCGTGTTACAAAATCTACAATGGGAACACTCCTAATTAGAATTGATCCACATATTGAAAACAAGAGCTTTGAATTAAATATTGAGTGTCGTTCAAAAAAAGAAAAACTAATCTAAACAGTACAGAAGGCAACTAACATATTTTCCTTAAATTGGGTATGTATGTTTGGTGTAATAGGCGCGGTTAATCCTTAAAAAAATGGCATGCTTAAGTTTTCACGTGTGTTTTTGGCAAGTGTCTTCAATAAATTATCTTCAATTTCGAATGTTAATACATATATTAGGCTGAGACGCTGAGCAGCCACAAAACGAACTACTTATAAATTTAACAGAATGTTAAAAGCATTTTCAATTATATATTAT
>LBNU01036171.1:29408-42064 GCA_014162995.1 Artemisia annua | reverse complement strand
CATTGTTAGATTTAAACAACGATGCATATGAAAGCTTAGGCAAACTATGTGAATTGACGTCATTAGCATTCTTACCATCACCATTCGCCTTCCCAATCTCACCAGTCTCACCAGTGTCACCAGGCACACCTTCGACTGAACCATTACCCGTACTACTACCCTTGTTACCCTGCGATTGATGTGTATTACTCATCCCCCTACTACCCACGAACAGGAAATCTCACAAACAGAAGAACAGAAAGCAGAACATAAGCAACCAATACGGACATATAAAACCCTAATCGCTTAGGGTTTATAAGCAATAATCGAATCAACTCAACCCATAACAATGAATGATAAGGAACGATCAATTATATATTATAACCTTGTTGAATCAAGATGTGTGTAGACACTCTATTTGTGCTTTCCTTTTCTATCAGATAGTGTCAGTTCACTGATGGCAAACTACGTTGGAAATAACCAATAACAACATTTTTATATCCGGGGTGTTGGTTTTAATATTGTGTGATCCTGTGACTGTCTTAAAACATGATTGAACATAAGTAACACAATATTCGAACCACAGTGTACAATATATGCAAGGATTAAAGATATATTTTAAGATTCCATATTGTGCTAGATGGAAATAATCAGTCTTATAGTTCTTCCCTGATAATGTGAGGGAAATGGTATGGGTAAGTCTACTAGCATGGTGGCAGATAAGTTTGTTCCAAATGTGTTCAATATGTGCAAGGTTTAAAGACATATTACAAAGATTCCATATTGTGCCGGATAGAAATAATCAGTCTTAGTGAGGTTCAAGGTATTTATTTTGGTAAAGGATTTCCCCGGTAAATGTATTACTCTAAAAAAGCGTTTAAGTACATTGGATGTGGGTGTGAAATCCCACATCTCAGCCCATTACATAGGCGAAAACAAACGTACCTTATGTGCTTCAAACCATACGTATCATAAGAATGACACACAGACTTATGAACCTACTATAAAAAACGACCACTAATGACAAGATTACATTTGACTCTCAATGATACCAACAATAACTCTATCGTTTAACTTGACCTCGAAAACTGATATAGAACGCATTGCACAATGCCAACTATTGCTCTGTTAATCCAAAAACATCATTCTCGTAACCATCATATATATCATAATCTTCATCCTCGAGAAAGCTTGCATCGCACCACCACCGGCTCGATTCGCTAAGGAAACCATGAATCTGTTGGAATCGAAATAATCAAGAAATCATAAGTCTTGAAAGCCGAAGGCCTAAACATGTTAATTAGATAGTTAATAACCGTTTAGTTAGTTAAATAACGGTTATAGAAAGTTAGTTAGTTAGTTATTTCTGTATTTTAGTGAAAGGGTATGACGTTTATAACATAACCCTTTGAATAGACACATCGGTTCAAACATACCGATTGGTAGACTATAAATATGTATGTACATGTAATGTTTCAAAAGTGTGGATAATAAGATTAAAGTGTGTTTCATATAAAACTCCCACCCTCTGTGTTATACCGAGTCACTGCATAATTCGATGTGCATACTCTTCAATATGATGTTCATCCATGATTGATCCAAGATCCGTAGGACCTGAACATGGTATCAGAGCATGGTTAACGTGGATCGATCAATTGCAGTCCAAGGAGTTATCGCCTATGAAGAACAAAGAAACCCGGAAAACAGAGCATGAAGAAGAATCATGGAGACGATACCGTTTTCGGGCAGAAACGCAAGAAGAGTGAAGAAAAGAAAGAAGATCATGTTATTTGCAAGATGATACGTTCCAGAAAGATGTCTTACGCATATGGCGGGAATAAGAAACGGCAAGAAAAGGAGTACATAGTAATGGTGAAAAGTTACTATGAGGGAACACAAAGATCCAAGAAGGGTAAGCCAAAGGAAGAGGTGGTTGGCAGAGAGGTTGCGTGTAAAGAAAGTCCACCAGGTTTTTCAGGATAAGTGTTGAAATAGAGGAAGAACTTGAAAAAGATATGTACAAGGACGATGACGAAGAAGATCATTCATGGAACAAAGAAAGGCAATTGAACATGAAAAGACCGGACAAGTAACAAGGCGATCAGAATGTAAAATGAGAATGACAAGGAAGAAGAAGCAAGGCTGCAATCAAAGATGAACAAGGAACAGAGTTAAGATTATGATGTCTTGATTAGGGGAGTGAATGTTGGAATCGAAATAACCAAGAAATCATAAGACTTGAAAGCCGAAGGGCTGAACATGTTAATTAGATAGTTAGTAACCATTTAGTTAGTCAAATGGCGGTTATAGAAAGTTAGTTAGTTAGTTATTTCTGTATTTTAATGAAAGGGTATGACATTTATAACATGACCCTTTGAATAGACACATCGGTTCAAACATACCGATTGGTAGACTATAAATATGTATGTACATGTAATGTTTCAAAGTGTGGATAATAAGATTAAAGTGTGTTTCATATAAAACTCCCACCCTCTGTGTTATACCGAGTCACTGCACAATTCGATGTGCATACTCTTCAATATGATGTTCATCCATGATTGATCCAAGATCCGTAAGACCTCAACAGAATCGAGCCTTTTCATCATCAACCTCCTCAACTTCACTATCCGAATTACCTTCTTGATAGATCTCCCAGTGAAGTACTAGGCATAGATACCGATTTCAAATTCACCCCCTTTTCAATGTTCGATTGCTGATCACACGACCCAATAGTATTTTCGGTCGTATGTTTATACTTTTGCCAATTTTCATCTGCACCGCCTCTTGTGCAGTAGGAGTTTTACTTCGGTCAATACCCCCTTCGTCGTCAACGTCCACTATATTGCCCAAAGCTTCAAAAGAATTTGATGTTAGTACCTTTTTAAGCGTTCGCTAGTTCAAGGTATCTCATTGTGAAGTAGTTAGACTTCAGTACAATAGTTAGATAATTTTTTTTGTTTGTGATATGAGCATATGTGTAGTCTTAAAGCTCTTGTAGCATTATAATTCAGAGGGACAGTGACTTTTAGTGACATCAGACTTGTTAACTATTTAGTCACAGTTTGTTATGAAAGTGGTAAAAAGTTTTATACTTACAAACATCTACTGAAAATTTTCTGCAAAAGCTATTAGCGTAATAGTGGTGAGTTTATTGACTATCTAATTAAAATTTCGGGTCACAAAACCTTCCAAACTCACCACTATTAAAATTTTTATGTATGACTAAGTCATACGCTCATTTTCTGTCAAACAAACGGATACCTTTAGTGATAAACATGACTTTTGGTGACTCACTTACGGGTCAAGAGAGATGGTTTTTTATAGTGTACCAAATGATTTTTTTAGCACTTGTATCTCTATTTTCTGTGCCAAAATTGAGTGAATTACCATTTAACTAAACATACATTATAACATAATAGTATTTGTAGTTATTTTAATTTAAAATTATTAAATGGATCTTTCTAACATTCAAACAGTAATTTGGTTGAGAAATTTCAAAAGAGGTAACGGCTATTAGGGTGGTTACATATAATATATGCCCTACAAGAGTCAATTTTCATGACCTCATTCATCACCCTCCAACAACTGCCTTAAACCTTCATACCTATTTTGACCTTTAAGCTACAGAAGTCAAACTTATCCAAGACAAATGTTTTGTTCATCTTACTAGCAATGCATACAAAAACCAAAGTCAATCATGTCTCTCTGATTTATTTTTCTTTCTCAAGTACTATAGAAGAAAAAGAGAAATAATTGGGGAGTCTTAAATATATAATTCATTTCATGCGAGTGAGTTTTATCTTGATTTGTGAAAAACTAAGTTACTTATTCTCAATAGAAAAATGTTATTACTTGTTAGCTTCAAAATGTTTCCTTTTCGGTTACTTTATAACATTCCTCAACATTTTAATACGCATTTTTCTTCTCATTTGATCCTAAGTCCTTCTGGGTAAGGATCCAGTGAGAAGAAAACTTAAAATGAGAAGGATGAAAAATAACTATAACCACACATTTGAGATGTATCAACTTGATTTAGATACATCTCTATTTATTTAGATGCATCCACTACTACAAAAAGTATTATTTGGAACGCATTTTTTGGAACGGTTTCTAGTTGAAGTGTTCCAAAAATTCAAAAGTGATTAAAGGATTTTAAGGAACACATTTTTTGGAACGGCATTTAGGTGGAATGTTCCAAAAATTCAAAAAATGGGCCCCAAGTATTTTATAGCTCGATTATTTGAAAATGAAAAAAAAAAAAAAAAAAAAAAAAAAAAAAAAAAAAAAAAAAAAAAATTTTTTTTTTTTTTTTTTTTTTTTTTTTTNATGCAAAATTATAGCATTGGCATTCCGATCGATGAGCGTAAAAAGGATGAAAAATTAAGGCATGTGGATTCACCTCAATGAAGAAAGATTAATAATAAATATGATAAATCTGGTGGCGAGATTAGATTTGTACGGTTTGGTCTTAGTTCGGATGGAATTAATCCATTCGGAAACATGAGTAGTAAGCACAGTACTTGGCAGGTTCTTTTATGCGTCTACAATCTTCCACCGTAGTTATGCATGAAACGTAAATACATCATGATGTCATTGTTGATTGAAGGTCCAAAACAACCTGGTAATGGCATAGATGTTTATTCGGCTCTGTTTGATTGATGACTTGAAAATTTTATGGGATAAGGGAGTTAATGTATATGATGCATATAAAAAGGAGAAATTCCAATTGAGAGTTATGATTTTTTGCACCATAAATGATTTTCCGGCATACGGCAATCTTTCAGGGTATAGTATAAAAGGTAAATTTGCATTCCTGTTTGTGAAGATCAAACATCTTCGAGGTGGTTACGTAATTGCAAAAAAACCATTTTCATAGGGCATCAATGATCGCTTGCGAGAAGTTACCGGTATCGTAAAATGAAAGGGGAGTTTAATGGGATGGAGGAGGATGGAAGGGTAAGGACACGATTTGACGGAAAAGATGCACTCTCCCGAGTTCAAAATGTAAATACCGTGTTTGGAAAATCAAAAAATATTTAAATCCCAAAAGGAAAGTGGAAAAAAAGTTAATATTTTGGGACTTAGAATATTGGGAGCTTTTAGAAGTCCGACATTGCCTAGATGTTATGCATTCGAAAAAAACGTGTGTGATAGCTTGATAGGCTTATTATTAAACAATACCGGGAAAACAAAAGATGGGGTTAATACTCGAAAAGACATGGTTGAAATGGGTATTCGATTACAACTTACGCCCGAAGAAGGGCAAAAGGGCACATATCTTCCACCTGTGTGTTATACTATGTCGAAAGCCGAAAAAACGCAATTTTGTCAATACTTACATGGTATTAAGGTTCCATCAAGCTATTCTGCGAACATTAAGAAGTTGGTGTTAGTTCAAGACTGTAAATTGGTTGGTATGAAGTCACACGATTGTCATGTGTTCATGACACATATGATTCCTATTGCTATTCGCGGATTACTGCCAAACAACGTCCGACATACAATCACAAAACTTTTCTTGTTTTTCTAACATGATTCATTCAAAAGTGATTGATCCTGAAGTGCTAGACTCACGGCAAAACGATATTAGCCTCACGCTTTGTGAACTAGAGATGTATTTTCCGCCTTCCTCTGTTTGATGTCATGGTTCACTTCGTATCTCACATTATAGGAGAAATTAAGGCTTGTGGTCCAGTATTCCTACGTTATATGTACCCTTTCGAGAGATATATGGGTGTCTTTAAAGGGTATGTAAGGAACCGGGCGCGACCAGAGGGCATATTGTAACCGGATACCTTGCTTAGGAGTTAATTGAATTCGGTAATGAAACTGTGAAAGGTGTCGGGAATATTGGCATTCCACGTTCTTGTCACGAGGGAAGACTTTCAGGGGTTGGGAAAATTGGATTGAAAATGATCGACCCAGACCGTCATGCTTTACAGATTGCCCATTCTGTATTCATACAACATATGACATGTCTTATTCCATACATTGAACAACACATAAAAAATTTACGTGTGACATATCGTGGGAGAACCAATAAATGGTATCAAACTAAGCATAATGAAGAGTTTGCATATTGGCTTAAAGACATTGTGGCAGAAATTTTGTTTGGGTAAAGGTCAACCAAATGTTGATAAAACAGTTGAAAGGTTGGGAGAAGGCCCAAGTTGTATATTTAGATCTTATCAAGGATATGATATTAACGGTTATACATTCGATCTGCACTGAAATGCAAGATGAAAAAAGTAGAATGGGAAATAGTGGAGTTACATTAATAGCCTCGACAATGAAATTTGGTAAAAGCAATCATGATGCAAAGGCTACAAATGCCAAGAACCCATTTTACGGTGTTATACAAGAAATATGGGAGTTGGATTATAATACTTTTACTATACCCCTCTTCAAATGTAAGTGGGTGACTAACAACTCACGAGGTGTTATGGCAAACGAAAAAGGTTTCACACTTGTAGACCTTTCAAAAGACGGCTATACATCTGACCCCTTCATTCTCGCAAAATTAGCAACTCAAGTATTATATGTTAAGGACCCAAGTAAATCACGATGGCTCATTGTCTTGCATGGTAAACGACATATACTTGGTGTTGATAATGTGGTCGATGAGGATGAATATGATCAGTTTGAGGAGTTACCACCTTTTTCTGATGGCGTTCCTCCGTTAGATGATGATACTATCGAAGCTAGATACTTACGTTCCGACCATAACGAATGATTGTGGGTTGAGTGACGTCGTGCTACAACAAGGTTTGATACAACTTAATTCTTTTTTATATTAATTATTTTTTTAATATATCTATTATAACCAACATAATAATAATTCTTTTTATTTACAGGATTACGTAACATTGAAGAAATTAGAAGTTTTTTCAAGACGGCAGTTCCATTTGAGAGTTGTTTTTTCCACTGGGCTTTTTTTTCTTGGAAAAGTTTTTTAAGGAGGCAGTCTCATTTGGTATTTTATGCTCCCTTAATGTTGTTGCTGGATTGGCTTGGAGAGTTATGCATCGGTGTTTGGAGTCTCCTGGATGATCTGACGTGGGCCATTTTGGTAGTCTCTAGCTGTTTGGATTATTGTTACTTAGCTGTAGCTAGAGTTGTTTGTGTTTATGGCATGTCATAAACACTATTTATTTCGTGGTTATCAAGTTTAGCTTTAAGTTAATGTGATACTTCAAACATATTTCATTTGTACTTATTTTTTTTTTGACTAAATCATTTTATCGATGTAATCATTTACTAAAAAAATCGTTTTATATGTAGTAAAGATAATATAGGTGTTTATATAATTCAATAAAAAATAAATTGTATTTAATATAATAAACACATTATTCTAGAATAAAACAGTTTTAGTTATCTAAAATCCACTCAAATAATTACGAATTTTAGAGGTGCATTCTCTTAATAATATCATTAGCTTACGATCAACAAACCAAAAATAAAGTTATATAGATATAAATATTGTTTCATAACTTAGTACGGTAATATTTTAGGTAACACCATAGAAGTTAACCGGTCTGGCGGTAAGATTAGCGGGTTAATATTCCCCACCTCTCTTCTCTTTCGCATAGAAATGCGAAAAAACCACCCACGCACAATCCTATTACCGGATCAAAGGCTACATATCCTCTTTCACATGGAAGAAACCACCCACAATCCAATTACCCGGATCAAAGGGTTAACCACTTCTTATCCTCCAGTACTTAAACAACCTCTTCAACACCTAATTTCCAAAAACCTAAAATCAAAGTATGAAGCTTTTCAGTCAATTTTGTGAGGTAAAGATTATATACTTTTTATTTTGTTAAACGCAATTAGTGATATTTGCCAATTAGTGATTAGTTTATTTCTTGTGTCGAATGATTGTTAATGTCAAGTGTTAGTGGTCCAATCTCTGATTATTGAGCATTTGTAGTTGAATGTGAACTTAATTATGATATGTTCTGTGTAGGTTGCTTTGAGTAGGTTTTGATTAATTTGCTTATAATGCTGTGTGTAAGAGCGTGTTACTATGGGGGTGTTTGGATTAGCTTATTTTAAGAGCGTGTTACTATGGGGGTGTTTGGATTAGCTTATTTTATGGGCTTATCAGCTTATTGAGATTTGGGAAAGCCAATAAGCTCACCCCCTTTTTTTTTTGCTTATTAGCTTATCTACTTAACCTTTATAATTATAAAATTCTTGTAAAGTTGAAGATAAATATGGGCTAAAAACTAGAATTGGATGGTCAAATGATACTTCAAGCCATCAAACAATGCTAGGCATAATTGGGAAATTATTGAAAAATGACAACTCTAAATCAATATAAACAAGTCTTATACTTTTTAAGGAAAAACACTTTGAAAATATTTTAATCAAACAAGTCTTATACTTTTATCACATCAGGAAATGTAAGAGCTATGTGTTTCTGTTATAGTTTCGTATGAATTCAATGTCTGATATGCTGTCATATTATTTGTTTTTTATCACGAGCTTCTTTATTATATATTTTATGAATAAGTAATCTATCATTTCATTAATGCATAATCATGAATTCATATTAACATTACGTTAAGTCGTTAACTATGTATCATGTTTCATTTTTACCTATAGCTGTCACTAGTTCTAAGCAAATTTTGAAATCGAGAGAGTATCATATAAGATATGATTTGGTCACTGTGATTAACAGATGATTTCCTAATATGAAGTTTTCGTTTAGTAGTTATTTCATCTTATAAGGAGGCTGATCCCATCTAGAATCTTGTTTCAGCTACTAGTAAATATGTATCCTATTTTACAACCACTTAATGTGTCTTTAGCATTCAAGGATATTATCTATTGCATGACAAAGCTACAAGTTTATCAGATAATGATTTATTTGTCAATTTCCATGTATCCTCCCTGCTTGTTTTCTACAACTTTACAACATAATTTAGTTTATACATTATCACCTTCTAGATACTCATAATAAACAAACAGCTAATAAGTACTAAAGGCCCTGCAGTAAATCAATAAAACTAGGTGCAAGAATAGATCAACAAGACTAGTTGAGCTAGAAATCTGTAGTAGCCATCTATATAGTACTTGACTACTTGATATTCTGTATGTATTTTTGTCTTAAATGTTAAGAACTAAGAAAGAAGCGCACCTTGATTATATGTATATAGCCAGTAATTTGTAGTGATTTTCCTAATTTACTTGAAGGTTGTGAATCCATTAAGATAATATCAGCCTATTAATAAGTCATTTTCTAGTTAGGGTGTTTGGATTCAATCACACATAAATAAGTAAACAATATCAGTAGTTTTTCAATGTCCTGTTTTTGTCCATCCTAGAGAAGCTCTCCTTTTATTATTGTTACTGATAACATTAAGTATACTATTCATGGCTACTGAGACTCTTGTCAGCGCGTGTAATGGCACCGCCAGTACACATCCTGTATCTAATACTTGTACCCATATATTTGTTCTCTAAAAATAAATTCTTAACACTATTATTGTGTAGGGCTTTTGGCAATTCATTCAAGTGGACTATGCTTGAGGTAAATCATCTACTATTTGCGTGTATACTAGCTTTTAAATATATATACATATAATATGTAATGTATAGCTGTTATTTGATCATAGTGTAACCAGCAAGTAGATAAGTGGGAATGCGGTTACTACGTGATGAAGTTTGTTTTTGAAACTTTGCATATAAAACAAAAAACCTTCCCGGATCAGGTAAATGTTTATACACTTTGTTTATTTTGCATTTAATCGAATCGCTTATGTTAAATTATTAACGTTTTATATTATTATGTTTATAGCTTCATGACTCTACAAGAGCTTTAAGGCAAGATGAGTTGGACGGATGGATAATCAATGGGGGAGGAAAGTTTTTCATGGATTATTGCAATGACGATTAGGCGAATTGATGAATTCTATAAGATCGGTACGTGGGAAATATTTGGTTTTCACCCGGTTGCTCAATTGGTTTTCTAGTTGCTGCTGTTGGCGGGTCAATTTAGTAGGTTCAGTAATGGTATTTTATTTGTTTTATCAGTGTGTAGGAGTCTTTGTCTTCAATCAAGTAGGATGTTTGTTTTAATTTAAATAGGATGTTTTGGATCTTTTGTTTGCTGCTGGCTTGTGCCTCTTTGTATGGCTAGACCTTTTTGTTTATTTAGTAATATATTGCTTTTAAAATGAAATTGTTGAAGTACTTATTGTGTTGTGATTGTTTAATAATTGTGATTCTGGTGTTAGATTGTCAAATAACAATCTACTTTAGTCAATTGTCAAATAGCATTTTGCTCCAGAAAGAACCCATTTTAAAGAACGCCACAACAAAACCATTTTGAGGAACAAATCCATTTTAAGGAACGCTACAACAAACCCATTTAAAGGAACGCTCCAAAACCAAAATTTACTTTAAAGAGAAAAACAATTTAAGGAACGGTTAAAAACAACCGTGACTTACAATCACTTTTTAAGAACGGTTAAAAGACCGAACTAAAAAACAACTAATCTTTTGGAACCCCATTTATTAAGACGGTTCAAAAACCGTTCTTAAAAATCTTTTTAACCGAACCTAATAATCCTTTTTCCACTAGGGATCCCAATTAGTTTCGAAAGTGATTTTGAAGTGAAAACGATGCAAATAGTACTAACAACAAATTTGACCCGTAGCAGATGAAAAATGCATAAGATTCGTCTAACTTGATCAAATGTATCTAATATATGTATATGCATCTAATTTTTTGCTAGAAAATATAGTATGGTGCATCTAAAAGATTAGGGATGCATCTAATTCAAGTCGATGCATCTCAAATATGTGGTTATAATTATTTCTCATCCTTCTCATTTTAAGTTTTCTTCTCATTTGATCCTAAGTCCTTCTTCATATACTAATCATGCTAATTAAGACTAAAAAATTACACAAGGTCACAAAAGTTAAAATTAAATTAGCAATTGTCATGGAGTTTATAGGAGATATTTTTTTTAACAATGGATTTTATTGAATGCTAGAAGAAGTTAGAAAGGAATTACAATTGATTTGTACATACAACTTTCAGATTAACAATCCGATAAAGCCACTTAGGGCATGGAGTTTATAGGAGATTTACCAGAGAAATTTTATTTTGAAGCCTTACTTTTTTTTCGTTTTTTTTATTAATGTGTTTTGGATTTTTATTTAAAGAAATGAATAATTAATTTCACACAGGCAGCTTTTCTACTTGAGAGACAAAGCAGTGGTTATATAATTTTTCCTCCATTGCTAATTATGATTAAATGATTGTAGGATAAGAGAAAAGTCAATTTCTTGGATGCACAATGCAAATGGGTTTGTTAGGAAGATGCTATTTGACCTTTCTGTTTCAACACATAAAATTCTAAATAATCAATTAATAAGTTAGTTCCGAACATATAATTTTCTTATATTGTAAGAACACATAACAACATTTTGTTTAATATATTTTATAGCAACGGAGTTAGTAATTAGGTGTCGCCTTCAAGGAATTTTGTGTCTGTATCAACGTACAAAACAAGTTTGTATTAAAGATTACAGTATTAGTTATACAAAAACTAATGTTTTATAAGCTTTACTAGTCTAATATTATATGTGATGTTTTTGTCAACCCTATTGCGGAAAGTAGACACCTTTACTTGCCCATAAAGCCATGTACACATCATTTATCATATAATTGATCTAGTTAAATTGACAAACATATGATCAATTATACCTAATATAAAATTAGTGTAGATTTAAAGAGGCTTAAAATTATCTATAATGTATGCATACAAGTTTATGCTTCATGTTGTTTCACCATTTTTTTTATCAGTTGTAGATTTAAAAAAAGTTTCATATTCTTTTCTAAGAAGGCTAAGATCGATGAACTGATTATAAAGCAAGCAAGCTTTAAGACACTAATTAGCAACCCGTTAAGTGAGAACATACATCATATAGACGTAAGTTTCAGATATACAACACTATTCAGTCGATGACTAGTATATCTCTTTTTCTTAGTGAAAAAAGAAACGATATATTCCGAAACTTCAACTAATACTGCTAAATTGACCTTAATCCAAACATAGTTAGTTAAAGAGTGTAAGAGACGTAAATAGATACCAACGACAATAAGCTTTGATGGATACACTCGCATTTGATTTTGATGTTTGGAAGTTATCTTCTTGTACTTTTGATAGATGAGACTTGATTTCAATAGAAATGTTTCTTTGAACCATAATGAATTATTTATGGTGCCTTTCAATAGATTTACTTACCCTTCAAATTTAAGTCCTTTCTTGCAAGTTGCAATTTATTTTTGGGTAAAGGGATCTCCACCCTGGCAAAATATATTAACCAAAGAAACGTTTAAAGTACAATGGAATGTGGCTGAAATACCACATTAACCTCAAGCAACCGCTTGAACAACCACTAGATCATTTACGACATGCCATAAATGATCAACTAGCTACCAACAACTAGAACAACCATGAAAAGAAAAAAACATGCAAAACACTTAGACAAATCCACAAAATGGATTTACTTCCTCAAACTGCCTTGAACCTGAAAATCGAATAGCTTGTTATATTCCTCCAATTGCCCAAGTAAGTCAAGGACCTGGGCAGCATAATCATCAGAAAAATAACCTTCAAGCTCGTTATGTCCTCCTGTTGATGACAAGTAATTATTCA
>LBNU01036171.1:0-17746 GCA_014162995.1 Artemisia annua | reverse complement strand
TTTAAAAAATAGTTTTTAAACATACCAAAGAGATATGTGCGTAGTTGTTTGTCTGCTAGTATCTTAACTATATGTTCAAGTTATAATTCCAAAAATTCCTATGATTCGTAGCTAGTTTATTATATACTCGTACGTTTTTATTTTAGTTTAATGTGTGCTACAAATGGAACATTATTGCATCTAATTCAGCAAAATATTACAAATATTCGTCATATACACTACAAGAAAAAGTGCTTTTAGTGACGAACAATTTTTTGACAACCCGTATTCTCGTCACTAATCGGACCATTTAGTGACGAAATAAATTATCCTCACCAATGTTTCGTCACAAACTAAAAAATAGTGACGAAACTCATATATCGTCATTAGCTTGTCACAAAATTGTGTGATAGATATTTTTGGATTGAAATTAGTCATGGTTTTGACTAAGACAGCAAACTTTGTCACTAAAATTGCTTATTAGTGATGAAAATGTTCGTCAAAACAAAGCGATTCTTATTTATTACGAGTACTCCGTATTTCTTAATAGTTAATTAGTTAAAAAAAAAATTTTTTTTACTAAACACACTTTTTACCGATCACCACAAAATGAAAAGAGTATTTATCTAAGCAATAATCTACTAAAATACAAGTAATCAAAAGGTACAATTCATCCTACCATTAAACTGGTATATCTATTCTTCTTCCTCCACCAGTTATAAATCCAATTGATATTATACACCACCACCACTGCCACCGCCTCCGTGGCATACCACGCTAATGCCGCCTTCGTCGCGCTCCACTGCCGCCGCTATATTCGTGCATCACCACCGCCGTGGCGCCACCATAATTGCTATTTAGGAGGTATCGCATCTGCATCCATTTTTATATATAATTAAATTTTATAAAGATCTCGTTAGTGTTAAACGGTTACAAGTAGATACCAGTATTTGTTATTCAGTATGGTGAGTTTGAATTAGTTGCTACAGTTTGTTGCGTTTCGGTATGTTGCGCATGATAAATGATTCACCTATTTGTTGAACCAAATTGAAGATGAAATGCTTAAGTGATATATAACAAACATATTCTATCATTTGATGAATGTCATATATCTGCACACTGCATTTGAAGTGTTCGATAAAATGTCTAAGACATATTTGTACGTTGCATACTAAGTGTTCGATAAAAGGTCTAAAAAATATACAAACAAGTCACATCGAACAACTTATTAGATGTAATTAGATATGTTTACTCCTATTAGATGTACAGTTCAGATGCCTAATATGAGTACTTGGTGCAATGGTGCATCAATAGGAACAACCTAAAAGTATAAGATGCGCATATGTATAGCGATCAGTTGGCGTTTAGGATAGCTTATTAAAACTGATTATGAACTGTTTAGCTTATTTTTGTATTCTAAGCGTACAGCCTAGTAGAAGAATGTTGTTTGCACAAGCTTATGTGAAAATGTCGAATGAGTGTTTTTGTTTTTTACCTGAGCTGTTTGTTGTGTGATTGAAGGACGTCAAGGTGTTACATATTTTGTTTTGTTTGTTTGTCTGAATTGATAGGGTTTTTGGGTATATGGGAATGTTACTTTTGATTGTTAATGGTGATTTGATTTAGTAATTGCAAAATTCGTTAGTGTGTTATTTTTTTAATAGTAATTGATGCAGTTTGGTAAAAAAAAAAAATAATAATAATAATAATGTTATTGAATTCGCCGATACAGCTATGATCTTATGGTTTTGTTCCAATGCTGCAAGTTTTAAGACTCTTCTTTCACCACAGTTACTCGGTCGGAACTGATATTGTGGTGTGGCAGTTATGCAAAAATAATGTTGACATGGTGAACTTATTATCTAAAATCGATGATCTTGATGCCCATGTGTAAAATAACTAATGGGGCGCCTTGTTATCATTTTTATACATGAAGCACCGAATACGTGACATGTTAGTCTCATTTTTAAGTATTCATTATAAGAAATGTCAGTTTGTATTTATAAAAGTGCTAATAAGATTAATACTAATATGTTTGGTGGGAGTGTTGGTGGTGACACACCTGAGGTCTGGCAACCTGCTGGAGACGGTGTTAAGATTGTTCCGTTGCCCGGGGCGGGTAATACAGATTGGTTTGGTTCGGGTTTAGGGGATGGGAATTGGGGTGGGTCTAATTTGGGTAATAGTTTTCCGACTCCAAAGGAGATATGTAAAGGACTTGATAAGTTTGTTATTTGTCAAGAAAAAGCTAAAAAGATTGTTACTTGGGTCTAATGGATTACAGTAAAGGGATATCAATATCTCATATCATGTTAGATTTTTACCTATTCTTTTAAAAAAATGGATTTCAAAGGTACCATTTGCGTGCACTTTAAGTGAGTTTTTAGTCGTCTGATACAGTTTATCTTTTACTAAATTTTACAATTTTTACCATGTGACATGTTACAAATGATACTCTTTATATCATTGCTACTGTTGTTGACTATGCAGTGCTCACACATAGGTTCCTAGTTTATTAACCAGTTTATTTGTTTTTTCTGCAGATCGATACAAATGATATTCTCTTTATATGTGGTGGTGCTTTTATAGATCTTGAGAAAACCATCTCAGAAAGGTATGTTTTATTGTGTTGTCTTTAATTGTGTGAGTGTTGTTGCGTCTCACTATTGTGTTATGTCTTCAATTGTGTGAGTGATGTTGCGTCTCACTATTGTGTTATATCAGCTGGCAAGACTCTTCCATTGGATTTGTGGCACTTGTTCGTGCAAACATGAGAACCGGAGGTGTTACAACTGCTGCAGTGACATCATCTTTGTTGGAAAATGTAAGCTCACTCCATTTTTGGATATGATAGTTTTGTAAGTGATTATGCAAATATTGAATAATTAGAACAGATAGTCAATATAACTCGGGTACTGCATAGTCGTAACAAACAAGATTACACTATGGTGTTGAAGATTAAATAATTTCAATGATTTTCATAAATATTTTAACCCCCCACTGTGAGGCATAAAAACGAGTCATTGAATAAGATCTACTGCAAACTTCTACCTGAGCTGACTTGATTACAGTATATGCCTTGTTTTGCAGTGATGATTCGTTTTATGGAGTAATATGACTTTACGACATTGGCAAGACTTTCTTTTCTGAGAGATATGTTTTGTTTACGTTACACAGTTAATGCATGTAAGAATGTAAGATTCTGTATGATTTATGGTGTATACATGTAATCTAGCGTAGCTTGCACGATGCAGAATAGTATTAGCGCTTTGTTTACATTAAAATACTTCATACATTCGTTTCAAAATGATAACCGTTTTGGGAAAAATTGTATTGGGTATATAGCAGTGTTGTATGTGTGTGCAAAGCTTCTAACTGTGTATACGGCTGAATAATTTGTCAGGTTACAATGACCAGATTCTTATGACTATAGTGACGACCTTTTTTTGTCACTGTTGATGCTACATTTGTGACGACCTTTTATGGTCAATCTGACCAAAATTATTGACGACTTACAGCCATTAGTGACAAATTTTGTGACGAAAAATGTCGTCAATAATTTTAGTGACAACTCTGATTTTGTCACTTTTTATTGACGACCTTTTGCATTTTCGTCTCTAAAAATAATTAGTGACGGACCTATTGTGACGACAAATGACGACCTCAGTTTTCGTCACCAAGTAGGATTTGTGACGACTTTTTGCTGTTAGTGACGAAATTCCACTTGTCACTAAACCCACTTTTTCTTGTAGTGAATAGTAAATTAACCATCATGATAATACAAATTAAAAACAGAGGTCAAGAAATAACAAACTTAAATATTTGAGTTCACCACAGATATGATATTGTAAATGTGTAATTTCGAAGAAAAAAAAATCACATTTTTATAATATATTAAAGTTGTCAAAAAGACACCAAAACCCTAGAGTGTACGACTTTTTCTTCTTTTAATAGAATATATCACATCCAACCCTAATTTTCGTACCCACTATAAATCTTGGGTCTTCACCCATACATCATTTCATAAACAATCACAGACGCCAAGATAGAACACTTGAACACAAAGACACAAGAAATCAAGAAAGATGGGAAGAGCACCTTGTTGTGACAAAGCAAACGTGAAGAAAGGGCCATGGTCTCCTGAAGAAGACGCGAAACTCAAAGATTATATTGAAAAATATGGTACTGGTGGAAATTGGATCGCTCTTCCTCAAAAGATTGGTATGCATCTTATTTGATCATAATATTTTCTTTCTCAAGAGGTTCTGACACCCTTGTGTGTGTGTGTGTTGTAACCTAATGATTATCAATTGTATGTAGGCATAAAGAGGTGTGGAAAAAGTTGTAGACTAAGATGGTTGAATTATCTAAGACCTAATATTAAGCATGGTGGATTCTCTGAAGAAGAAGACAACATAATCTGCAGCCTCTATATTAGTATTGGCAGCAGGTAATAATCTCTCATGCTATAAGACTTTGAACCATTATTTGCTTGTCCTTTGCACTTGTCCATGATGCTTTTGTACACGGAATATAACCTATGTCATAACATGCTCAAAGAGTATAATCAATCTATGTCATATCGTTGTGCTATTATTTTGTCTAATTAAATCACTTTTGTAAAATCATATAGGTGGTCTATAATTGCTGCCCAATTGCCTGGAAGAACTGATAACGATATCAAGAACTATTGGAACACAAGATTGAAGAAGAAATTGCTAGGAAGGCGTAAACAGTCTCATGCAAGTAGGCTAAGTGGTTCAAACCAGGAACCAAAAGATGGGAGCGGAATGGAAACCCTAAGTAATTCCGCAATTGTAACGGCTCCAACTACACATGCAACTCCAAAGCCTTGAAAACCCTAATATGTCTCACGGTTCTAATCTCACTATGTGGCCCTGCAAGCTGAACCCTGTTCAAGAAAAGATGATGCAAAATCTCCAATTACTAAATGAATCATCAAATCCTTTATTGATGCAACATGTTTTACCTAGTTCCCCTCAAAAGATTGAACTTTGTGGACCATCAACTAACCGCCATCAACAACTGTATTCCATATCGAATGATATGTTGGTTAACCAAATGAACAATTCCATGAATGGAATCAACATTCCTAGCTCATCACCGCATATACCAGAATCAGATGGCACAAAACTGCCAAGCATGGAATTCCAGCAGTATTTGGCATTTCAAGCTGAAATCGACGAGTTCTTGAGCAACAAAGGAGCTAATTCTATATCACTAGATCAGACACAAGCAAACGAGATTGAATGTTTCAAGGACATGGACGGTGCCAAGGACATGATGACTTGGTGGTCTAACGAGTTCGATGCAAATTCAGCTTCCTCAAACTCCTGGGACTCCAATGGTGTCGTTGATCACCAGCAACGAGAAATAAAGTACTAGAGTTAGTACAGGGGTCTAATGAGGTATGAGGTATTCGTATTAGCTAAGGTTTATTCAAATTCAATTATCATGATAAAGTGGAAGGAAGGATGGAAGACTAGTAAATGATGTTGTAAATTTGTGTAATAATGTTTGTGTCTTTCTGGTTGTTCTATTACTATATACATTCAGAAAAACTATTCTCCTTTGTAATTCTTTCACATATATTTTTGCTTTTCGTTTTTGTTTCTAAATGATTGGATGTGTGTTTGTGGATCGTGCTATCAGTAATTTTTACGTCTTTAATTTGTGCATCTTGCAGTGTGTGTTATACAAAATTCCTTTCTGACTTTTCTATCCAGGTGCATTGGTTTTATCACGTTATGTTCTATATATCTAGTTTCTCAAAGATATGAAGGCTACACACATTTCATAGCAGTATATCGTTATGATAAAACATGAATTGCAACCCCTAAGTTTGTAAATTGTAGATAGAAAATTCACTAAATGCTTTGCTTGAATAGACATTAATTATATACTTAGTATTTTATGATGCAAACGACATTTTTCGAGAATTTTGAAACCATAATTTCTTTTGGTAGTACTAACATGAATCAGACGAAGTTTTTCCCTGTTCAAGTTGACTGGAAAGGGCGACGCCGCATAACGGGGGTAACCCTGTCACCGTTTCCAACCATTTTCCTGGCCACCAGTATTCCTAGCCATTGTAGTGCTAACATAATCTCGTGTTAGTTTATATATGAATTGAGTATATTTTTTTTATCAACATAGACACAGACTAATACTAATATTTACTTGGTTGTTCTTCGGGAATGCTCCAATAAATATATAATTTGTTTACTAAACAATATCCACAGTTTTTTTCAGATAGTTTGTAAAACGATATTTCTAGTTATTTGCACCATATTAATCAAATGATGTACTCCATAATGCAATGAATAAATGGAAAAAAGATCTCTCTACATGATTGTATTACCGTGAACGTTTTCAAATTTTTTCTTGATCACAATATGGCAATAAATTAAACATATGTAAACTGCATAAATATGTTGCTTCAAAACACATATTCATAATATTAAATTCATATTCAAATGTGGAAGACCACCATGCTTCATATCTTGCCGATCATTAATGACTCATTAAACAATTTAACATATTACCTGGTTTGAAGACTTAGCTTATACCAAAATTTCAATTTCCATAACAGAAAGAAAGCAAAAACTACAAGGAGTTGGTGATATTAAAACTAAACATTATTCGTAGCATTAAACTTCTGCTCTAGAACTTCTCTTAAAGTGGCACAAATCTTCATACTCTCAAGATATCTTGACACAAAACACACAATAATATCCATGGCAAAGCTGAGCTTGTTACTTGGTGTCTTATTTTTGTTATTTCCGATCATTGGTTTATGTAAGCACATATCTCTACCAAATATTTATTTTTGCCTTTTGTGTTTGTGTATGTTTTTATTCATCATTATTGTTGTCATGTAATAGGTCGGGATATCTTCGGATTGCCAAGAACATGTAGTGCAAGGGATATGAGAATATATCAAAGCCAAATTGGTTTCACCCCACTAAACATACCAAAATACATGGTGGAAGTGATTAACGAGGCATGGCAAGTTAACACGGTGTTTAATGTTGAGATATCTTGTACTGCTTTTGCTTCTTTTAATTTTGTTGATCAAATGGTCTTTCGTCGCATAGATGAATGTTGCACTTGCCTTTTAAAAGGTGGGGGGAGAATCAACCAAGGAGAGAGTGTTACATTCGAGTATTCCAATACTCTTCCTTACAAGTTGGTGGTCACACAAGTCAATTGCTAGAAGGACAGTCAATTACTAGAAGGACTTTCGATCGGATCGACTCGAGCTAAGCGGATGAAATGATCATGTGTGATTGTGTGAAGAAAATGCGGGATAAGAAATGTGATTGAGAACAATTTATTTTAAGATAAATGCAATTTGGGATTTTGGTAGTTTTATTAGAAATGGGTAACGATCTTTTTTATAGGATCTCTATGATTGTAATTTATTTCGTGTGTAATGTTAATGTAAGTTTTAAATTATTTCGTCACCGTATCTGCCACTATAAAAACTCCAACGAAACAGATTATACTGGGCTGTGAGTTCATTGCTGATAATGGGCCCAATTACAGTATAGTATAGTATCAGATATCAGGGCCAGATAGTTGCAGCTTTTAACAATTAACTAACGAGTAACGAGTAGATAGATACCCGTGTGTTGTGGCGGAGCCAATTTGTTGTCGATGTATATGTTTCTTTGGTGACGCGAAATTCTAGTTTCTTAATTTTTTTTAAGATTTTAGTTTTAGTGTTTCGTGGTTTTAAAATTGTTCATATAGACACCCGCCTTTACTTTGGTTTAAGGGTGTGTTTTAATTTATTTTATTTAAAAAAAAAAAAACATATATTAAAATCCAACATTTTATATAAAATCGTAGCTAAGTCAAAAGTACTACACATTTGGTTTATTTTGTTCGCCATTTGAATGCCGTTTTCTACAATATATTTTTTATAAGAAAATCAGTACACACATTAGATATATGATAAATAAAGTTTGTTATTTAAAAAAACGATAAATAGCTAAAAGTACATGGTAGTTATCGTAACTTTTCTTATTAAATCTATTTTTAAATAAATTTTAAGGTAGTTTTTAAAGTTGTTAGGTAGGTTAAGAGTATGTTTTGAAAGTTATTTTTTTTTTTTTTTTTTTTTTTTTTTTTTTTTTCAAAATTATATATTAAACATCAAAATTTGTTAAAATCGTAAGTACGTTAAAAGCCTATCAACATTCGGCTCGTTTTGTTCGTAGTACAGAAGACTTCTCATAGGTATATTTTTTATTAAAGGATTTGCTAGATATATGTTAAATATTTGATAAGTAATTTGTTTGAAAAAAATTAAAAAATAAATAAAAATAAAAAATAAATACTAAAAATTTCAGATAGTTTTAGTAACTTGCTGCATAGTTTGGGGGCTATTTTGTAAAAAAGATAAAAATATATATTAAACTTCGACATCTATAATAAAAAATTGTACGTATGTCAAAAATATATCAATATTAAGAGTTTTTTTCGTAATCCAGAGACTTTTTCGGCAGTATATTTCTTTTGTTAAAGAAATGATAAATAAAGTTTCTTATATAACAAATCATAAATAGCAAAACGTTTAAGGCAGTATTTGCAAATTGTTGTATAGTTTGAACTTTGAAGGGTTAACTTTTTTCATTTTTGGGCTGGGTTTTCTTATGTTTTTTGGGCTTATTATTTTTTTCCCACATGAACAAGACCGTTTCATACTTTCATGTAGGAAATGTACATACGGAGTATAAGGTAATTTGCCAAACTATTTAAGTAATGGACATTAGCTTTTGTGCGTTAAAACTAAAAAGGGTATTGTATTGGTGTATTGGTGACTTGGGTGTCTTGGTGAGTCAAATGATTGGGCTAATGTGAGGCTGTTGGTAGTTTTCTTGAAAGAATTCCGTTAGATGACTCTACGAGTTTCAAATACTTCATTATTTCTTACTATCGTATATTAGAAGTCTACGAGTGCTCACTAGACCACTCAACGAGTTATTTCAGGCACTTCATTAATTATTGATGTTGTATATTAGAACTTTAGGAGAGCACTATGGATTTTGTAACGGTAATAAAATGTTGTTTTCAAAAATTCTGGTACAATATATATTACTTCGATCAAATTTCAAATACATACTTAAGAGTTTATTAATTGCCTCAATGTTGTTTTGAGACGATGTTTCTTAACAACTGTCCAACTTTAAATTCCAAATAATTTAAAAATACGAACTAGTGTACCAATAAAATGTCATTTGAGATTTTTAGAACATATATGCGAATTTGTCGACTTTCAAATTGCAAATAATAAAAAAAAATAGGACCCACTGCAACAATAAAATGTCGTTTGACATTTTTAGAAAATATAAATTGATTCGTTTGTTGAAGTAAATCTCTGTTGGTTACTCCAAACAAGCTAAGGCTCCTCCGGATGACTCTGAGTCTCTGAGTCGGGTCCTTCGGATACCTGCACAAGAAAAGCACGCGTTAGCCTCGTCTTGGATTTTATCCCAAGACCAAGCTCCGACGTGAGAGTAAGAATTTGATATGAAAGTAATATGTGAGTAAACGGTAGAAAAGTGAGTTACCCTGTGTGACAAATGTCAACCTATATATAGGTAGGCTTTCTTGTCCGCATGTGATGGTCACATGTGACGATCGTGACATTTTTGAGCGCCAACTGCAACATTCCCTTGAAAGGGTTCTCTCCAAGTCAGCTCAGCTTGTCTAAATAATATTCCTTGCCTCTTTTGCCTAATGCTATCCTGGTTTGACTAGCTGTTATTTTGGACTGATTTGACTGGAGCAATTCAGGTTGCCGAAGTGATTTGTTTTGGCCGAAGTGATTCGTCTTGGGGTAAGTGCTACGCCTTGGCCGAAGTGAATCAGATTAGGATGTTCGGCGATCATATGATTGGTACGGCATGGGCCCTTCGGCCATATGCGCCAACATGTCCCCCCAGTATCATATTATTGGTTTAAATCAATTATGTGATACTTAAGTTGTTGCTTCCACCGTGTTGTTTTTCATTCTGATTATTTATATCCGAAGTGCTGGGTATTGGGCCTAAGTGGGCTTCGTATTATGTGCGTACCTTCAAATTCATAATTACTCGAAGTTTAAGGTACGCCGTCTTTTTTTACATTGGGATTCAAGATTATGACACATGTCTTGGGGTGTGTCATCGTGCGGTGCATGGCGTGTTACAGTTGTATCTAACACGAAGCGGCGTTTTGCATCATTAGTTTCTTGCCTATAAATAGCCCTTTTTTCTCTTATTTTTACCAACATAAATTTTTTACACACTCCCTTTTGCACAGCTTTTACACTCATTCCGAACGATTCGAGTATATTTTTCGGAACAATTTTATCTTCGGCTACTTATGCAGATACGTTTCAGCTCCATATTGGCTTTTTCTTGTTTTATCTTTTGTCACTCGGCTATACCCTCTTTCCGGTACATTATATATATTACTTCGATCAAATTTCAAATGCATACTTAAGAGTTTATTAATTGCCTCAATGCTGTTTTGAGACGATGTATCTTAACAATTGTCCACTTCAAAATTCCAAATAATTTAAAAATTAGAGTAAATTGCATAAATCGTCCTTAAAATTTGGCCAAATTGCATGTTTCGTCCCTAATGTTATGAAAGTGCAAGGATCGTCCCTGTGGGGAAACCTTTGTTGCAAGTATCGTCCTTTTTGGGGAAACTTTTGGTGCAAGTATCGTCCCTTACGGGACGATACTTGCACCAAAGATTTTCTCACAGGGACGATCCTTGCACTTTCGTAACATTAGGGACGAAACATGCAATTTGACCAAACTTTAGGGACGATTTATGCAATTTACTCTAAAAATTATGAACTGTACTGCGACAATAAAATCTCATTTGAGATTTTTAGAACATATATGGGGATTTGTCGACTTTCAAATTGCAAATAATTAAAAACTAGGACCTACTGTAACAATAGAATGTCGTTTGAGAGTTTTAGAAAATATAAATTTATGCCTTAAAATATACTGATTCGCTAAAATATTGATGAGGCGAAAAGTGTTACGCTTTTAAGGGGTCATTTAAGCCCTAAGTCGTAATAATTTGGTCAAATATTGCCTCAAATCGTTCCTTTTGTCATTTTAGGTACTTTGGAGAAGAAATCTGAAAAAGGAAGCATTTTGGACGTTTTTGGAGCATAAAAGTGAAGAAAACGACAAAGTCTCAAATTATGCTGTAAACAGTACCTGACGGCGTCACGCCTTAACAAGTGATGGCGTCAAGTATCGACAAAGAGGTGGATATGAAGATTACACATGACGCGCCAGAAAGATTTTAGAGGTTGAAGATGACGGCGTCACCCTTTATGGCGTCCAAGGTGGTCACGTTTTATTATAAAGAGAGACGGCCCACAACCTTTTACAACCAGACGGCGTCAAGAGTAGATCTAGGCCATCAAGGAACCCTAATCGCGGCGAGATGACGGCGTCACGGACATAAGGTGACGCCGTCAAGTTGTAAAATCTATATATACTTTTCTATTTTTCATTCATTAGAGGAGGAACTTTTGGTGCAACATTAGGGATAAACCCTAGGTCGAATTTCACATACTTTTGAAGGGTTTTTCACCCTTGTTTCATCCATGCTTAATAAAGATAAGTCTTCCTTCAAATCAATCAACATGTCTATGTGTTGTTTGATTATATCTTATGCTTGTCTTTACATTAACATGCTAGGCTAGGTTATCTTTGTGTTTGCTTAAATGTAATGAAACCTAGCTATTGATTATTGATTGATTGTTTGTTATTAATTGTTGTTGGATGAATGATATCAATGTTAGGCTTAAGAAAACTGGCTAACTTCCAATTGGTAACTTGCTTGATGTCTTAAGAAACATGAATCGGATGTGTACTACGATTAATTGGTTGTGTTTAATGCATAAGTGACTACTAAGGAGGCCATGGTTTGGATACTTAACGTGTCGCCATAGGAAGAGGTAGAAGCTTATAGAGTTGGGGAAGGACGTACACAGCCCCACGACTAGTATTAAGGAATACAACCCGTCATCCACGCAATTATAACAAACTAATCAATCAATGAAAGATAGCTAGGGAGTAGTGAAACCTAAGTAAACACATTTTTCTCCATATAAGTTTTCCTCACATTTACTTTCTTGTTATTTTATTTTTATTGCATTTGTAGTTATTTGGGTTAGTTGACTAGCAACTAATTCCGCCCACTCCTTCAAAAACCGAGATTTTTACTGCTTTCATAAAATATAAAAATACAAAAAGAATCATCCTTCACCCTTAGACCTAATTAGAGTAGTTTTCAATCCTAATGAACACTATTCCCTGTGGAGAACGATCAATCCCCTAGTACTTGCCACTACATTATACTACATCGGTCAGGTACACTGCCTGGTAGGGATTGCAAGCTTCTCAATATCCCTTGAGAGGTAAAACATTTTGCGTAGAGCGCAATCCACGCATCAAATATCAAAAAAGACATTAATTATTGTAAAATGATTTTGAGGCTTAGAAATATGACTAATTATGTGTTTAAACAAATGTGACAATAAGTTATTAGCTTGTAAAGAAACGAGTTACCCTTCTGACTATTGTCACCAACTAAATGCTGAGACATATATTTAGATATATAATTAGGCATACCAGTTAGGTCAATCAATGCTTTTAACTATTATAAGAAGCTAAAGTATAAAGAATACGGAGTCATTTAATTTGAAACAAGGAAAATATATTTTGAACGAAAAGAGTATATATAATTAGACATATCAGTTACGTCAATTGCTTAATCAACTCTTTAACTTTTTTTTTTCAACCTAAATTTTGTCACCTTATCTTATATACTAAAAGCTTAAGTAGTGTTATAAATGTAAAGTGGCCATAATAAATGGCTAACGAAATTGAAAGTGAATTATGCAGGCAACAAGAACACGAACCATCTCACAAATTGAATGTAACCTATGTAGGCAAACCAACCATCTCACGAATTGAAGGTGACGAAGATGAATATCAAGTGTCTTCAAGAAGATGAATAATAAAGGTCTCCAACATTAATTTCATCACTGGGCGTCTATAAATAACAATCAAATTCATTTGGGTTATCACGCCATATCACCCAACCAAACCAATGTCGGCATCATATTAAGTGGCCGCAACAACACATCGACCATTTATATACATCAAAGCATTTTATGTAGAGAAATGCATCATGTGTGATCATTGCTGTGCTTTTTTTAGTTTTTTCAACAACAATTTTTGAGGCCCTATGTAGCAGTCCAGTTTGAACCAAAAAAAACCAAAACGATATTCGGTCATCGATTTGAGTTTTTGGTGACGTTGGTTCAACTTTGAGAAAAACCAAAAAAGATGCCTTATTTATATATCATGTGGATGCAAAAGAGGAAATCATATCAGACCTCGAAGGTCATATAAACAAAAGAGGAAATCATCATCGATCCATTTTTGAAGCTTAGCTTCATAAATATTCGAATAAAAGATAAGAAATATAACATTCGTGTTATTTTCTCTCTTTAATTCGTTCAAGACCGAAACCAAAACCTAAAAACGTCCGAATCAAAACAAAAACCTTCACCTACCCGAGACCTTATACAAGATCTAGAAGACTTTTCAGGAGAAGTAGACCATAGATTTGTGTGTTCTTCGTGGTTTGTGTCTCGGTTTTAAGTTGGGTTTGGTTCGATTGAAAGTTAGATAAAAAGATGAGTATTCGGATAGATCTAGGAAAAAAGGGACGATTTACAGATCTAAATTCAAAACCATCACTTTTTAATGGATTTTTTTGATGTTGTAGTTGCCGACGATGAGAGAATTAGAGAAGGGTGAAATGGTGATATTCAGTTTGGCCAAAAGAAGTTGGGAGATTTTTGTTGGTGACTGTGTTTGTTGGTTCCAGTGATGCTAGGGTTATGAGTAAGAACTTATTATAACTCCGATAGTGGATAATTGGGTTGGTGTGATTATTTATCTTGGGCCGAATACAAGAATGACATACTTGGGTTGTTATCCGTTGGTATGGAATTAGAAATCAAACATGTGTATATTACAATTTCCACATAAGTTAAAACAACTATAAAATAAAATTAAAAAAAATATTGTAGTTTATGGTGCTATCAATTTTAACCTTTTGCCGAAACATGAAGATGTGCAATGAGATTGTTGATAATCTGAGTAGGGTCTTTTCAATGCATCTTCATGTGAAGATGCTAAAACAAATTGAACACATGTAATTCATATTGTAAAAATGTAGAAAGAAATAATATGAATAAGAAATCATAGTCCATATCTATTAATATTGGATACTTTTGATTACATTTGATATAGATTTTGTATCACCTCTTTATATACTACATTTGTTTGTTGTAGTATTTGTGAGGTTACCGTCTTCGTCGCAAATAATAATTTTAAATCCCCTTTAGCTTTTAAAAAATGAGAAATGCGAGTGACAAAATTAACATGTTTGCAAATGAGGACAAATGAAAATCCAACTAATTTGTCAAAGAATTGTAATAGAACAAAAGATTAAATAAAAATATGTTGTATTATTTGTTGACCATACTTTGTATGAGTGGAAACACAAAACATGGGTACTTCATTATAATTTGAGTAGTCTTATTTATGCATCTCGACTTCAAGTTGTTGCAACAATTAATACGTATACAAATTGAGGTTGATAAAACTAAAAAATAAATAAATCAAATTAAAAAAATCAACATTTGGTGTTCGAAAGCGATATTATCGTATTCATTGCAAATAACAACGACCTTCAAGCCTTTTTCTATGAATATACGACGCGACAACGTATAGTTATTATTAGGAATGTCAATTCGGGTCAGTTTCAGGTTAGCGGGTTCGGGTTGATAGGTTGGGAGGACAGAAAACCCTAACCCGAACCTGACACATTTAAATCATGTGATCAGCTATGTCAACCCTAATGTTGAATCTTAATGACTTCAATTTTTATCTATAAAATTATAAAATAAATTGAGTAATTAAAAATAAAGCCAACTAATAACAACATTTATAAAGCCGTATGCGTTTGAGCTTCGCTTTTTGTTGTTTAAGTTTTTAGCGGTTATATTAGATTCGAGATTATCTCAACTTATTTTATAACTATTTGGCTATGTATTGTTTAAGTTCATAATATTTTTCCAGTGAGTTTTTGTAGAATGTCTCAATTAGATGCACCATCTTACTTACGCTTCAACAATTTACACAAACATTAGGCTATGAACACTTAGATAAAACATGTGTGCATTGCACGGGTCCTGAGGCAGCCCAAGTTATATATGACGAAAATTAGTGCTAAACATTACGTTATGAACACTTAGATACAGCCCGTGTGCATCGCACGGGTCTGAATGCCTAGTGTTATACAAATACCAATGTTTTTTCAACTACTTTAACTTTTCACTTTTTTTAAGAAGTGAAATCAAATTCTAATAAAATGTAAAATTTTAACTAATATAAATGTCATTACTTTTTCCTTTTCTTCTTTTTTGAAACTTGCTAATTTTTAATTAAGCATTTCTCAACCAACTTAATTAATTAGAATTCATAACTAGATTTGACTATGTATAAGTAGCTAATTTTAATTTCAAACACACTTTAACTTTTTCTTTATCAATCTAAAATGATTTATTAAATTTTTTCTTACGCTTCAATTGGAGTTTGTAAAGAAAGAAATAAAGAAGAGCAATTACTTCTAGCTATTCTTTTATAATTTTCAACTTTTACGTGTTAAATTATTATATTTTATAATATATTTAAATAATTTAATTAGCAATATGCCCTTACATATATGCCCCTTTATATAAGCTTAGCGGTTTATGACTTATTTTATAAGCCATAAGCCCCCATAAGCATGCATAACATACAAGACTATTTTATAAGCCAGCTTATTTTAAAAGCCCATGCTCGATAAGCTCCTAAAAACCCTCTGCCAAACGTAGCCAATGTTTAATATGGATTTGTTAACATTTAACGTATCTATAAACATATAAGAACATGATAAGATTGAGTCCTAAAATTGATAATGGGTGGAGGCGTCAAGATGCATAGATAACAAGTTACCTAATGCTCGGAATAAATGCAGAAAATAGAGTTTTCATTATGCGGAGGCTTCATGCGTAAGTAACCTGATTTAATGTTCATGCTAAGTGGTAAGTACATAATGAGGCTATATTTAGTGTTTCAAAATGTAAATGATTGAAACCACTACGAATGTGTTGCCTACGCCGCTTTATTTTCATTTAATCATTTGCTCGCTTTCATTTGCCTTCAAATAAAATGTACAACCCTTCAACCCACCCATCCAATTGAATATATAAAATAGACCATGTTGGTCTAATGTTAATGATGTGTGTGTGTGTGAAACTTTTAATTTGTGTGTAGTTTGATGTATTTTGTATGAATCACATGTTTTACTGTTGTGTGTGTGTGTGTGTGTGTGTGAAACTTTAAATTTGTGTAGTTTGATGATTTTGTATGAATCCACATGTTTAATGTAGTTTATTATGTTTGTGTGTAATTCAGTGCACAACCAACTAAACCAATTTCCTTTTTGATCTCTACCTTTCTTTGTTTCTAGGCACATGATGAGAATGAAATGATCGCATGCTAGCAATGATGCATTGAACTCATTGGCATCAATAACCGTAACCTTGGTATGTACCCCCATCTGTTTTTTTATGCCTCCAAAGATCTGTGATTAACAAGCTTGCTAATTAGATAAATAGTTTTGAAACTAAGATATGACATGACATCCATTTTTCAGTCAATAGTTTTTTTTTTCTATTTTTTTCCTTATAGTGGTGATAAAGGTTCTTTTTGGTGTAGCTTCTCACCTATGGAATGAATTTTAGTTGGTTAATGTAAAATCTCCGTCCAATGAGTGGTACTATGCATATTAAGTTTATTGCAATGGTTCATGGTTAGAAATATTGACTTTGATTAACGCAAGGGGTATACGTTTTGCCCCAAAAAAAGGGGTTGGGGTTAAAAAAACACCCCAAAATTCGTCAGCGGAAAGACTTACAAGCTTTCCAGGGTCTTACGGGGAAATTTGGTATCATCACAAGAATAGATACAAGATAGACATAGATGCAAATGTAAACAAGGTCAAGTAAAGTTAGAAGTTTACCATTCATCCAAAAATCCTTTTAAAAAAGGAAGGCCCAATTTAATAAAGTAGATAGGTCCAAATAAAATAACATCAGAGTTCGCATCGAATATCTCACCCAAAGCCAAGGTCCAAAGCAGTTTAACCGTTTGTCCAAGTAGTGAAAGCAAACTCCCTAATTACCTGAGAAATACATGCTTAAAAGGGTCAGCCTTTCGCTGTTGGTTCATAGGTTTAGCAAAGTCAATACGGGACCTGAAGAATTTTTAGCGCTATGTGTAACTAGGATAGTTATAGACTCCAAAATCACAATCTCAATCTCAATCCAAACAATCATATTGTATCATCTTAGTAAGATGAAATGGTTTAGGTGAGCAGGGCCTCTTCAGCGCACTAGTTATGGCTACAGCAAGGAACACCCAAGTCTGTCCCGAACCTAGGCCGCGATAGCGTCTATTTCCAAACTAGGGTCCAAAGCCCCTAGGCTTCTAGGTCAACGGCTACCTCCGTCTATCCTAAAAACTAGTCCACCAATAGCAAAACGAAACAGTAGCAGGTCCAAGAAAACAGTAGCATGTATTCTCCCAATTTAGAC
>LBNU01036169.1:46061-71815 GCA_014162995.1 Artemisia annua | reverse complement strand
TGAAAAATCAAAAATAAAATCATTAGTTGTTATTTGTTAAGTCCCAGCATCTTTTTATATTTTTCTTAGGTTTTATTAGTCATAAAGTAATTTTAGAAAATAGTTTCTTAATTGTTACTGTTCATTTGTTATTATTCTTAATTAAATTAGTTTAATTAGCTTTTAATTAATAATTAAGTAAATAAATTCTAAAAAAGTTTATTTATAAGTTTAGAAACTTTTTATAATTTTTTAGGACTTTTGTAATTGTTAAATAGTTTTAGAAAAATTTTGGTAATTTTCTAAATTAGTTAGTATTTATTTTAATTTAAATTAGTTTAATTAGTAATTAGTAATTAATTAATATTAAATAATTAAAAAGTCAAAAAAATATTTTTCTTTTTCTTAAAATTTTCTTTTGTCATTAGAATTGTAAAAAAGTCATTTTCACATTTGTAGGACTTTATTAGCTCCCGTTTAACTTTTTATTTTGCGCGCTTGCGTTTATTTTAAATTCAAACGCGCGTTTTTAGATTTAACTCACGTTTTTAGGTTATCTAATTATCAGTAATTGTTCATATAGTGTTTTTAAGCTATTCTCAATCGTAATCTCTTAGTGTAATCATAATAATCAAAATCCTGATCTTCCTGTTAAATCACCCGATCACAAGAACGTTTAAGTACCATTCACACCTCGTCGGGACATAACGACCCGGGGATACCCTGTACTCCTTGGTTAGTTAGCCTAAGCCGTTTGACTTTGTTGACCAATATCCTTGGTTGATATACGTTGACCGTTTCAGAGCCAATCACTTATCGTTATATAAAACTTATATATATATATATATACATAGTTACTCGACGAAAAGTGCTTGATCGAAATGATTTTGTTGAGAATTACATTTGAGTTGATAAAGACAAAACATGTGGAACATTAGGGACTTATTATGACAAAGAGAAAAACTTCAATGTAGAGAATATACAGAAGATCGTTTTATATGTTAGGAAGATATTCTGTATTATTATAACTTATCTCTTTGTAACCCTAGTATCTTTATTATATAAAGAGATACAAGGAATAGGTTTTAGGTGTACGTACAAGATGTAAAGTCCAGAAAAAGTGTGTGTACATGTGTTTTATGGGAAAACACCTAGGGTAGTTTATTTAGCCTCAAGAATCTTATGATTCTTGTTATTGTTAGGTAACCGTACTACACTTGATCACGTAGTATTGGGGCTTATTGTGTTTGTAATGTTAGAGTAGAGATGATGACGAGAAACCTTGTTACAATAATAAAGATGTTTTGTTTATTCCTCTGCGTACATGTTCTTTATCTTTATTATTGTGTAATCCCTAGATGAGGTCTAAACAACCTCGAGCTAAAATGATCTTAACATGTGGTATTAGAGCCAAGGGGCTCGTGATCGTGGGATTAAACAAGGTTTGGTTCGTCGAAGATCGAAGAAAACATGAAAAATTCGAAACTGGTCAATTTTTCGTAACTCACTGCAGGATAGTTTTAAAGAGGCGATTTCTCCTTCTTTAACCGTTGGATCATGCTGTAATTTTTATTGGAGATTCTTCATATATCAAGGTACAATTTAACCGGAGGGATTTTCGATCTGAGCTCTAGAACGTCAGGTATAAATTCTTCAAAACTGTTGCAGAAGAGTATGTGATTTTCGAATTTGTAGGGTTTCTTTCTTAGGGTTTCGATTTTTAACTTGATCTCCTTATACGTATGGTTTTATAATTCATTATGGAGATCAGTTGAAGTGTTTATTGTGCCTTAATGTGTTAGAAACCCTAATGTAGATTTGGGTTTGGTGGTTGATAGAATTTAAACCCTAGCTTAAAGTGTGCGAACGACTTTTGCTACTGGTATTGAAAGCAACTGATGGAAGTAAGCCTCACTACTGCTACTAAAGTAACTCTACTATTCCTCGCGCCATTTACTGAATTTACTAAGTACTGTTTCCTTTATTGAAAGTAAACCCACGTATGAATTCAAGTAAAGTTACTATTGGACACATGGTGTGGGAGTAAGGCTATAAAAGTTATTGCTATTGGTAGTGTTTGTATTACTTGGTATGATCTGTGCTGCAAAAAGTTAATACATGGAATAACACATCAATGAAAAAGGGTCGACACATGGTTTCAGATTTGGAGTATTATTTGGAAGGTCGACAACTGATGCAAAATTTTTACTGCTTGATTCATGTTGCTCAATGGTTAATGTTGCGACACAGTTTTGATTGATGGATAATTATTGCCCGTTAGTATCAGAAGTTTTGTAGTGTACATGGGTTTATCAACTGATGGAGATAGGATCGATATAGTTGGAAGATGCTCATGTTTAGTTGAATAAGGAGGCTGAGTTTTTATCTTGAAGGATTGATCTCAGGATGTTTGGCATCTTCTGATTGAAGGTAACACGTGAAGGTGCTTGAACAAGTCGTGATTGCTGCTACTGTTGTTACAAGTTTATTTGATGCGTTTCCACTGATGTTGTTGCGTTCAATAAGTACTGCTGCGCTCAGAATGTTACCACTGCTAAACTTCATGGTTTCCGCTGTTAATGTATATCGTTTCCACTGCTCGTTCTATGTTTCCACTGCTACCTTTATTTTTGAACTGCTTTTAGTCGATGGCTTCTAGTACTACAATTTGTTCAGGATTTCTTGGTGATGAGACTTGTGGAAGTCTTATGTAGTACTTTTGAAGATTACGTGACCTGGATGCTTGCTTACTTGGATCTATTTTTCATGGGTTGAATATTATTTGTTATATGGCTGATCTAATATTATGGATATTATGTACAACTGATTTAGTTCATGGTCCGAGGTCATTATCACCAAAGCAAGTACATGGTTTGATTTTTAGTTTGGTCTTGGGCAATTTGGTACGCATGTGTTACAAGAAGTGAGGGGAAGATATGGAGTTTCAGACACACACAAGAAGGATAGTTTGGATTTTTGGTTTCGGTTCTTAAATGATTTAAGGCTCGCATTTATTTATTATTGGTAACGAGGATGTTTTGTTACTTATTTGACGATGAAGTGGAATTTTTCAAGGTTGTGTTTTATCATACCTTTCAGCATGAGGTAACTTGTTCGTTCGTTCAGGTGACTACGAATTGACAAACACTTGAAGGAGTTACATTATTGTGCTCAGTGTTTATTGTCAAGAGATTGTGATCTCCTTATACGTTAAGTATACGTTTGAAGTCAGTTTTAGTACAAGATATAAGACACAAGGTTGGTTTATTCTACATCAGCATCGAATTGGTAATGGTTAGTTTTCTTTATCATTACATATAGCCTACAGAATTGGAGATTCGAATGGTTAACATATGGGTTTCAGGGGAAGCTTATTGATTCAATGTTTAACCATCTACATGCATCATTCGAGGTGAAGGTTTTTACAACTGCTAGTTGTTATTACTACTGCTAGTTTTTATTTCTACTGTTTCAAATTCATTTATAGCGCGGAAAACATAATGGTGGGTAATTTGAAACATTGGAAAGATGAATTGGAAGTATGATAGTGGTTTGTTGTTGTGAAGATCAGGTTGCTTACATTTGTCCCCTAATTGATGATGCCAAACAGGGGAAGAAGATTTATATTGAAGTTTTGCAACTTGAAGATCCTTGGTGATATAAGGGGAAGTCACATGTTTCATGACATATTAACTTCAGGGGAAGTTCATGCTTATTAGTTTTTTCATTATCAACTAGGGGAAGATTGTTGAGAATTACATTTGAGTTGATAAAGACAAAACATATGGAAAATGAGGGACTTATTATGACAAAGAGAAAAACTTCAATGTAGAGAATATACAGAAGATCGTTTTATATGTTAGGAAGATATTATGTATTATTATAACTTATCTCTTTGTAACCCTAGTATCTTTATTATATAAAGAGATACAGGAAATAAGTTTTAGGTGTACGTACAAGATGTAAAGTCCAGAAAAAGTGTGTGTACAGGTGTTTTATGGGAAAACACCTAGGGTAGTTTGTTTAGCCTCAAGAATCTTATAATTCATGTTATTGTTAGGTAACCGTACTACACTTGATCACGTAGTATTGGGGCTTATTGTATTTGTAATATTAGAGTAGAGATGATGACGAGAAACCTTGTTACAATAATAAAGATGTTTTGTTTATTCCGCTGCATACATGTTCTTTATCTTTATTATTGTGTAATCCCTAGATGAGGTCTAAACAACCTTGAGCTAAAACGATCTTCACAGATTTATTAAAGTCAAAAGTATATATAAATTATTAATATAAATTTATAAAATTCATATTTTCTGAAAAATCCTTTTAGTTTTCCAAATTTACGCTTTTAACCCTCTAACGGTATAACTTTACACCGTTAGTCCAAAAGTATTTTATATTTACATTTTATACCCAAAAGTTTCTAGATTTACAGTTTTCATCACAAAATAATAAAATAACAGTTTTTACCATAAGTTTCCATTTTTGACAGCTTTATCCCTCGGTTAGAAATATTTGCAAAACAAGTCCAAATTTTACCAAACTTGAAATTTAACATTTTTATTTTATAAGTAAATTTAAAATAGCTTATTGAGTTTATAAAAACTGCTTATTTTCAAAAATAGCTTATTTTAGAGCTTATGGGCTTTAACGATTTGAAAACAAAGGCCCAATAACATTTTAAGATCCAATGGGCTAGGGAAATTTTTGGGCTTGACTTTGGGCTCATTTTAGGGTTATAAAATCAATGGACATGGGCTCGTTGGGCTAGTGTACGAGAAAAGAGCTAAATCTGCTTATTGGGCTTATAAGCCCATGCGTTCTTTATAAAAGATTTTTAGGGAAGGTTGAACTCGATATACTTTGGGGTTATAAAAGTGGCTTAACGTGACAATTAGGTTGAGTGATTCACATGTCTCGTTAGTTTGTCATGTGGACAAATAGGTCGAGTGTTAAAAATAGTGGGTTGTGTATCTCGTTTAGAAATGACGAGACTAATTTGAGCGACCTAAGTAGTTTTCTGAAAACAGTTTTGGACTCAAAATATTCTAAGTGTTGAAGTATTTTTGAAAAGTGTCGAGGGGACTTATAAACGTGTCTAAATATATGTTTATACGTTTATATATATTACGAATACTTAGTAAACCTTGTTAACTATATAGTAGACATATAGTATAGTGTATAAAATATATATGTTGTTAATATTATTAACGAAATAAATGAGCAAAGAGCAAAGTAAATGAGGTTCGAGCAATATATAGAAATGTAAATGATGTGTAAAAATGTGAAATGGACTCACCTCACCTCAAAAGGGTAGGTAGAACTCATTATAGAAGCTAAGATAGGTTCGAAAAAGGTTGTGGTTCGCTTCGTAGCACACCTAAGATATAGGAGCAATGTTTTGCTAACTCTTAGCTTGTTTCGAATGCCTCCCAATCTTGGCCGAAGTTTACGCGACCAAGGGCTAGTAAAAGACTTAAAAAGAATTTTGAAGTGTGATAAGTGTTTGAGGATGGTATGCATGGCTCGTTATCATGCGTGGGGTTTAAATGACGAAATATGTATACGGTAAATGTTATATATTAAACGTTAAAAGTTTAAAAAAAATGAATTTGCGATTCTTAGACTATCAAGGGTTGTGTGTGAGCATTTTGATGCGTAGGGATTGCTTACGCACTTTGTTTTACCTCTCAAGGGATCTCGAGAAGCTTGCAATCCCCACCAGGCAGTGTACCTGACCGATGTAGTATAGTGTAGTGGCAAGTACCGGGGGATTGATCGTTCTCTCACAGGGAATAGTGTTCGTTAGGTTAAAGACTACTCTAATTAAGGTCTAAGGGTGGAGGATGATTATTTTTGTATTTTTATGTTTTTTTAGAAAGCAGTAAAATCTTGTTTTTGAAGGAGTGGGCGGAATTAGTTGCTAGTCAACTAACCCAAGTTATCTACTTATGCAATTAAATTAAAGTGGAGAAAACAATGGTGGGAAAAGTAGTGTTTACTTAGATTTCATTACTCCCTAACTATCTTTTACCATGTAATTAGTATGTTGAGTTTGCATGGATGACGGGTGTATTCCTAACAAGTCGTAGGGAGTGCGTTCAATTCCCTAACTCTGTAAGCTCCTACCTCACTCTATGACGATACGTCAAGTATCCTATCATAAGCTCACCGATAGCAACCTACGCATGAAATACTACCTTAAAATCGATTAACGCACATACGATTCACGTTTCCTAAGACGTTCAAGCTTGTTACCATATAGGAAGTTAGCCAGTTTTCTTAAGTCTAACGTAGATGAAACATTCACCCAAATCACAATCACAACATACACATCACATGATAATTAATAGTTAGGTTTCATTAGATCTAAGCAAACACAAGTTAATTTAGCCTAGCATGTTGAAGGAAAGAAAAGCACAAACATAGATCATACAACACATAGACATATTGTATGGATTGAATGAAGACTTATCTTAGATTAAACATGCAAGTTAGAGGGGTAAAAGTACCCTCTAAGGTCTGTAATACACGAGCTAGGGTTTAACCCTTAAGTTCTCCACCAAGTTCCTCTTTTAAAACAATAGAATTCGTCCTATATATATAGAAAATACGGGCTGACGGCGTCAGCCCAAGGTGTGACGCCGTCACGCCGACGGTTAGGGTTTTGTGATGGCCTTCTTGACGTCGTCACGCCGCCTTGTTCCAGATCTGACGGCCTTCCCTGACGCCGTCACCAGACTAGGCCAAAAACTCTCTGGCCCGTCATGAGTAACTTCCAATTTCTTCACTTCATTTGTTCCTGACGTCGTCACGTTGAAGCTTGTGACGCCGTCACCTTCTGTGCACTTTAGGGTCTTTTGAGATTTTGTTGTTTTCCGCACTTTTTCACTCCGAAATGCTTCTTTTGTGATTTTCTCCTCAAAAGTACCTAAAATAAGAAAAGAAACGACTTTGGGTGAAATCCGATCCAATAATATACGAATTAGGACTCAAACAGACCCCTAAAAACGTAACATTTTTCGTCTCATCACGTTTCTAGGTAAACGGTAGTCACAAAACTCGTAGTGATTAAAAATAGCATAGCATATCTTAAAAAAAATTGTTACCGGTTAAAATGGTTATTAATTAACGTGATGATTTCTGAAATTATAGGTTTAGCATATTATTATTCGGGGAAAATTAAGAGAGGCTACATCGAGCAACAAAAATTCAAACTCCTTCAACCTCATTAGTGTTTCTTCTTTTTGTGCTTTCGCCCGATACACCTTGGACGCATCTTCACGTTTTTAACGAAACTCTTGTTGCATCATCTCCCCGAAATTCATTGACGAAAAAGAAGAACCTCCGGTACTAGTGCCCCCGGTGCTTGTCGTTGTCTTGGATTTTTGTTTCTTCGAAGCCCGCTTTTTTCCCACGGCCCTTGGTTCTTCATCATGACCAAACAAAGCCTCGTTTATTTGGCTTGGTACATCACCGGTTAAATCAACCGGATCCGGCGCGTTCCATTTTTGATGTTTACGCACAACATGCCAAGCCTGGTCGTTGTTAAACGGCGTGTTGTTGTTCTCGTCACGATACGTTTGGTGAGCCCGTCTAAGGATATCCACCTCACTTTCCTCACTTTTTTGGTCGCGTTGCGCCCGTTTGAAAAATGCGTGGAACTTATTGCAATCACGGTTCAATGTTTTCCACTTGCCTTGTAGCATATCCTTGTTGCGGGGTTGAAAATTTATTCTATTAAACTCACTTCTTATCCATTGCCATAACGTATCCTTAGATTGGGAACGCCCGACACGCGAATCCTCTGAACATGCCACCCAACACTCGGCACGTAATTTTTCCTCACTTGGCGTCCAACGATTCTTCATGCCATCAGCTTGTTCTTCATTGTCCTCGTCTGGTACAGGGTCTTTGGATTTTTTTGCCGTTCGTTTTCCACCACGTTTGAATTTCTTTGGTGGAGAAGTAGGTGTTTCAGGAACTTCATTTGTTTCCGTTTGGGATTGTTGTGATGGTTGAGTGAATTGAAGATTTTGGAAATCGGTGTTTAGGGTGTTTTTTTGGCTTCCTTGTCAATATTGGAATGCTTGATATTGTTGGAAAATTTCTTGACTCAACATACCGAATTGATTTTCAGTATTCCAATTCGGATTTGATGACGAACCCGCGTATGGGTTATTCCACCCACCGAAGAGATTCGTGAACGATTCGTTTTTGTTGTTGTTGCCGCTCGACATTTTTTTTGCTAATACAAGTGTATTTCTGAGTAATTGAGTAGTGGNTTTTTTTTTTTTTTTTTTTTTTTACAAAACTAGCCGTTATTAACGGATAGAAAGTATAGGGGGCTAAAATGATTTTTTTTTTTTTTTTAATTTAACGGATATAAATACGTTGGGAGGGGCCAAATTGCAATTTTTTTTCACGCTGCAGCTTAACGTCACGTTAACCTTTGACACAGCACGTTAACGTGCAATTGACGCAGCCCCATGGTATAATAACTCACCCTTTTAACGCACCGAGTTAAGGCTTAACGCACCCTTGTGTGTTACCTTACTGTTTGCTCTTAGCGTAGATGTTTTTGACTTTTTGATAAGATGTTTACAAATAAATGATGATTAGGATTTGATAATATGTTAAAAAGAATGTTGTGAAACGTATATTATTTTTTGTAAAACTAGGAACATAAATGGATGTTTGTAGTTTCTTAAATTTCACTTTTTTTAAATGTGTTTTTTGTTTTTAAAATTTTACTTCTTTAAAACATGTTTTTTTGTTTCTTAGATTTCTTTTCTTTAAAACATGTTTATTTGTTCTTAGATTTTTCTTTTTTTAAACATGTTTGTAGTGTTTTAGATTTCTCATCTTTAAAACTTATTTATTGTTTTTTAATTTTCTCTTCTATAAAACGTGTTTGTTGTATCTTAAATTTCTCTTCTTTAAAACGTGTTTGTTTTTTCTTAAATTTCTCTTCTTTTAAATGTGTTTGTAGTTCTTAAGCTTTTTTACATGTAGACTGATCTGGGCCGTCCATCTCTTTGACCAGATCATCCTTCCTTTGACTAGATCTAGATCTACACATACATACGCTAACTTCACAGTACTAATTGACCATGAAAACAATTATTTTTTTCTTTTGAGCGATCCTTACTATTGTTGTCTTCTTTCATTTTTTATTTTTTATTTTTTAGATTTTCTAAGAACATTTTTTTTTAGACCTACCGTGGTATTAGCGATATTATGAAACGGTGATAAAACCAACCGTGTTCTTAAGTTTTTTTTACATGTAATATTATAAAACCAACCTTGATATTCAGATTTTTTACATATAAACATGAACCGTGATATTGAAAACCACTGATAGTTACGATGATATTAAGAATTTTATTTAAAGAGGCAAAAAAAAAATAAAAAAATAAAAAAAAAAATAAGGTTTCTGTGATATCAAAAAAAGTTATTTTGATGTTAAAATATTTATTAAAAAAAAGTTTTATGTTATATCAAGATCTAATCTTTACTTTTTTACAAAACTCAAGATCTGATCTTGACTTTCAAGATCAGATATTAACTTTTGTAAAAAAGTCAAAATCAGACGATAATATCACAATACTTTTAACCATGAAAACGATGTGTCATAAAAGTCGACCCGACTTAACCTGACCCGAACCTGGGATATGGCTATTCGGGTTGGGTCAATAAGGTTCAAATTTATATTTGATTCAATCGGTTCAACCCGAATTGACCCGAGTTTTAAATAAGGTTGGGTTCGGGTTTAATATATGTATCTTACTCGGGTTCGGGTCAACCCGCGTAACCCTTGTTTGATTTTTTTTCTTTCTAATTTTTATGTATTTCAAGTTTGAACACCAAATTTGCATCATTTTCTAACGGCCTAGACCCGAACATGAGTTGACCCGACCCGAATTGACCCGAACCCAAATTGACCCGAACCAAATAACCCGAGCTCTAAAAAAGGCCGGGTTTGGGTATGTTTTTTTGAGCCTTGACTCAAATTGACCCGACACGATTAACCTGAACCGACCGGGTCAACCCGAATAACACCCCTACTTGTAAGTCCTTCATAAATACTCCGTCCGTCTCAAAATTATTGTCAGGAGACAAAAATCACAAAGTTTAATAAAAATGGGACCCCTACAATTTTCAACCAATCAAATGGAATATTCCCCCACTAAGTTTTCTTATTTTACCTAAAATGGAAGGTGGACCATTAATTTGAGACATCTATAAAAGAAAATGTGGACAATAAATATGAGACGGAGGGAGTAGTTAATTAATAAAATTAGTCGTTATAACGCCTATGTCGGGCCATGCTTTAGTTAAATGTCATAAATGGTATACTAGCGATGATCGATTAATATAGTGATGTGTCACTTAGACTCGTGTATCATAATGGATGCCGGTAGTAGTTTGTTTATTCTTCAGGTATACAAACACCCAAATATAAAGATGCATGATAATTTCATGCAATGAAGTAATGGGCCCAACGATTTAAGAGTGCGGTTATTGATTAATTAATAGTATTATACTGTAAGTATTACTGTATATATGCGTGATGGTAATTTTTGAATTATGTTTAACTTAACAAAATTTCTTATGTTAAAATAACTATTTATATTATTAAAGTTTTCATGAGCCTTTAGATACCCAATTCTCAGTCATTTCGTTTCATCATAATACATATTATTCTATATACTAAAACCCGTGTGTAAACGGATGCAAGGCAATGGTATTACGGGATTGTTATGAACAAAATCTGTTTTCTTATTGGGTGTTGGAGTTTGCTTTTCCACTTAGCATTATATGTTTGGTTTAAAACCTATACTAATTTCAACAATTTGTTGTTATAGGTATTAGCAATGGCTTACAAAATAGTTGCACCGGGTTGCATGCGCAGAGTGCACAATGGCGTTCTCTAGGCCAAGGTAATTGAGAACTAACCAAACTATCAATGGTCATAATTTTGAAAACTAAACTAACATTCTTACCAGGATCTCTAAGGGCAAAATAGGTAAGGTATTGTGGTTCAAGTGAGGACCAAAATTAGTGCATTTGAGGTGCTGAAGTGGGCCCTGGGAACAGTTGGGCCCTGAAATCGGTGAGTTTTGATGATGGAATGGGGCAGAATTGGGTGTGTTTGAGGGGCTGAAGTGGACGGTAAAATGGGTCAGTTTGAGAACTGAAATGGGTGTGGGATTCTGCGCTGAAATAGGGGCTGCCATGGGTACATATGCAGCCGTTTGGGTGCTGATATAGGGGCTGCAGTGGGTGTTGAAAGGGACTGCAACGGGTGTGTTTGAGTGGGTTTGGCCGATGAAATGGGTCCTGATCTTCGAAAGCGAACACATTGACTTTGAAACAGGTGAGCGTTTCATAACTACTTTATACTTTTAGCTATCCATTAGTCATCTGAATGTATTATATTTTGGATGTGGTCACTGTTTGGTTACACGATGCAGTAAATTTGAGGTTCGAAATACATGTACACATTTATGTATTCGAACACGTTCTCTATAGACAATAAACATTTTTACAATGCATTAATAATTGTTATCCTTTACTACTCAGTTTAGACCACTCATTACTATTTTTTTTTTTTTAAATCAAGTATGGATATAAGAATGTGAAAAGGGAAGGTTGTTTCATAGATGTACAGCTAACAAGAATGTTGACACTACTGTTCGAAACAAAGGCATATAGCTAAATAATATAGGATCCAAGCGTAAGCATGATTATATACATACAAGGTTACACCTACTTTCTTTTTGGATAACATCTCTTTTCACAACTGCATTTTGTAGGTTCATTTGGAACCGGACAAACAAAGGAGTAAAAGTTCTTGATAAAACAACGTGCACCATAATTCTTCTTCTCACAGAAGATTGATTACTTGCAGATTTGGGGCCTCGGTTGAGATACGTGCGTTTGGGTACTGATATGGGGGCTAAAGTGGATGCATTTGGGTGTTGAAATGCGTGGGTTTGGGTGATAAAATGGGACTGAAATGGGTGTGCTTTGGCCTTGAGGTGCAGGCTAAAATGGGCCAATTTTACGCTAAAATAGATGTCGCGACTGCTAAAATGAGATGTGCAAACTTCTTATAACATGTAGTCATAATATTAAGAAACTCACATTTTCGTATAATTTAACAAAGCACTCCCGCGGCAACGCGCGGGCTGCCCTGCTCGTTTACAATATAAGAAAAGTCATAGCATATTATAATAAGGCATAAAAGCGTATATTAGTTTTACATGGGTAGGAGGGAAACATGCATGTGTGAATTTAATAGGAGTTTCTGTTCTCGTGAATTCAAGTAGTCGGGGTTTTGCAGTGGGACATGCTATAGTGAAAGCCGTCACATGCAAAGTGACAAAAAACGAGAAAGCATGTATTGAAGATCAACACTTTTTTATTCCTTTTGTGTTTGATACATTTGGTTTCCTTGCACCTGAGCCAGTGGATCTTCTCAACAAAGTCCAACGAGTTATGCATAGTAATATTATGACATCTAGATCCACAAATATTATTTTCAAAAGAATTAGTATTACAATCTAAATAGAGCTAGAGCTATAGATGTAGATCTTCCATAATTAACCTTAGCAATAGTAGTATCAACATCTAATGGTGTGCTTGGTTAAAGGGTATGGGCCATAAGGAATGGGTAACCTAATGAATAATGATGCTTGGTACTATATAATGCAATCACCCATTACCCACTTTTAGGTAATGGGTCATTACCCAGTAACTTAGAGGTAATAAATTTGATTACCTTTTATATTCCTTTTGCCTTTCCCATTGCTATTCCCCTCTACAAACCAAGCACCCCCTTAAGTTTTATCTTCTAATTAAAACCTTTATATTCATAATAACATAAACAAGAAAACATACATTCAAACACCGTCATATTACTGTTGTTAGTACCATTATTTATCACCAACAGACGTTCAGGATGCATATCAAAATAGTCATGTCCACCATTATTTGTCACCAACAGACGTTGAGGATGCATATCAAAAGAGTCATGTCTATTCATTTAAGGTATCATAAAGTGTATATCATAAACACCATAAAAACATAAGGGACTTTAATAGTTGAGGTAAAAAATTAAAACTTTTATTAATGGAGGTCACAATAGTACTAAGGGACAGTTGCATGATGTTGCATAGCTCACCCATCATATGTATCTTCTCATCTGTCTTCATTCATTACGTTCACCTTGCCTTTAAATCTCCCTTCACCTACAGCTATTTTTCTTCATCCTCTTCAATCGCTCACTTTCTCTGAAAAATCCGTCAAAAATTGCCGCAAATATTGTCAGACTTTCTTTCCAAGATTAAACTAAAGTACGTCAAACTCGATAGAAAGTAGAAGAGAGGATGGTGGAATGCTTGCTATCTTTTAATAACCATTGTATATTCTATTACGTAGTTACTTTGTATTGATGCCTAGCCCATTGTACATATTGTAAGGCTTGGCCCATTTCATATATGTAACCCTATGTATCTTCTATATATTGGCAATGAGAATCCTGTATCATTCAAGGGGAAATCACTCCTTTTAATAACCATTGTATATTCTAATGACGAGCTAGGTTGTAGTTTAGTGTCTTCAAAATTCCATTTGTAAGTTAAACCAATTCTTGAGCGGAATAACTCAAAATAATCATCAAAGCTGTTCATTTGCTCTTCTTTTGTCCTGAAATGAAATATAAAGAAATAAGAGCATAAATGAAGGTAATTTATCACAATATTATATCATAACCGGGGAAATTGACGCTAAGAATATCAGGACTATTTGATGTTATCAAATATTTCCCCACTTAAACTCTACTTGTCCTCAAGTAGACCATATTAGTTTGCAAAAAGGTATCTTCCTTATTACTTAGAAGATAACAAATTTAAATGGTTACAAATGCTAGAACAATTTCGGGGTGTTCAATTTCGGGGTGCTCTCATATACGCTCAGTCATAGCATATATTCTATCATAAGCTTGGCGTTTACACAAAACTCCACCACTAGAGCTAAGGTTAAAACAATTTTTGAAGGCAATATAGGGTGAATAAGTATAAGGCGAAGAGTGTGATGTTGTTACTATCATACTATGGCGACGGCGACAAACGCATTGATACATGACCGGAACGGGGGGCAAGAAACCAATGACTGCTCAAATCCCTCACCTAAGTATCATTCACAACTAAAGGGTAGGATAAGACATGGGATAATTAAATTGTGTAAAAGAAAAATCAAAACAAATAATCTTGGCTTTCAACCGAGTTGTCACCAATTGCCTTTTGTCCAAAACTCCAAGCTACGAACATCGAACCATCATTAGTGTGCTACAATGTTGCACACTTCTTCCTCAAATGTTGTCTTACCAACTTCTTCATTAATTATAAACATAAGGAATTGTGCTTTCTTCATGAGCTCCATTATTGTGTTATACAATTTTGCACGATTATTGCTACTATTTACATACTGAAATTCATATTTTTTTTAAACAAAACCGACGTCATCCCCCCACTTGAGATGAACTTAAGTGATGAATGTTTGGGGGTCTTCAACCATAATAACTTGTCTTCATGATTTTTGGACTAAGGCAAAAGGAAACTTCTCGATTTAAAAGACACAAGATTACACGGTAGGCTAAGGTGTCAAGGTGTAACGAAACAATTAAATTTGATGGTAAGAAAAGAAAGGCTCGAATAGGTTTATCTAAGGGTATCTTGCACTAAAAGTGAGTGCAATAAATGGGTTTAAACACGGGGGTCGAAGAGTCAATGTGACTAATCGATAAACGCACATATAAAGGCTTGTGATAATCCTAAAATATTGCCTTCTCAAAAAGTTTCTCCCAAATGTATCAAGTAAAACTTAACACATTACTCGTTTATGGTCTCGAAATGATGTAAAGGCCAATTCTAAAGTCTACAAGCTACCAGGACACTCAATATTTGGTGGATTTGGGTAAAATTAGAAAAACGGAAATGTTAAATCTTACCATATAATTAAGGGTTATAGTGTGCTCGGCTATCATTAATTCTAGTCTTGTAAAAAGATGTGTCAAATTTTTTTTTTTCAAAATGGCACGAATTGTTGATATTTTACAAAACTAGATAAAATTGAGGATAATTAATTACTTAAGTGAATCGTGATTTCATATTCTATTCCTATCCCCCTACTTAGTTTGTGCAAAGTCTCTTTTGTACAAAATAAAAAAAGAAAAATAGAATAGAAATGAAAAAGAAAACTCCCCTCTCGAATACGAAAAAGGAAGTCCCGTAGAAACAACCAACTGGTGCTAGCTACAGCGTAGGTCAACGGACCTAACTACGCCGTAGCTCCCAAAATTGGACAGAAGGTCTCTTATCTCACCATGCATGCTACGCCATAGGTCTAAAGATCTGCTACGCCGTAGCATGCTTCTGTAACCAAATCCACAACATAAAACCTGCATAATTCCATACCTACCAAACATAATTAATTAAATGTAGCATAGCATGTCCTAATTATTCAAGTTATTACAGACATAGATGAAATTATTTAAGAGTTAAGGATTGGAATATTGTTCAACATATGGAGATTTTACTCCTGATTCTGATCGTGATCCACGGGGGTGCCAAACTGAGTTGTCGGGCCATAGGGGTCAGAAGGAACCGCGGAGGAGCTGCCGGGATGAATGAAGCTAACACCTTGTTAGACGCCCATGTCGAGCATATTGGGCCGATAGAGATACTCTGGGCCGATAGAGATACTCAGGCCCATTCCAATGAGGATGGCTGAGGTGCATGTGCTGGAGCATCTGACTAGTGCGGTCTGCATTCCATTGATAGTAGTTATTTTGTTGTGCCCACATCGTCCTGAAATCAATACAAAAAATATCAAATTGGTTAGTCATCCCTGAAACCACCGCAATTATGTCGTCCATATCCTCCCCAAAGTGGGTCATGCTTTGCTCCATACGGCCCATTCGGCCATCAAACGCCTGCATCCACTCCGTCATAGTCATGTTAGGACGAATCCTAACATGCTCCTCCTCCTCAGCTCCCCGGCAACCACTAGCCCGGGAGCTCCCTACTCCGGCTGCTCCTTCGACGGGTCTTAAAGTTGGGTCACCCAAGACATTATAAGTGATGATCCAAAACTCATCCAGCTTGGGAATCCCAATGAGCTCAGTCGGGGCTCCCAAGGTCCGATAAAGCTTGAGGAGTCATCAACCCAAAACTCCTCGCAAGCCTCCTGATAAAGTGGGCCCCTGGATCAAACTACTCTTTTGCGACCCCTTCACCTTTTCCGTCATGAACCTAGCCAAATACCACGGAATGTCAATGTAATCTCCTCCATCTATCCCCTGCATCAAGAATAAATCCTCAACCGTCCTCTTCTCCCGGGCCGAGTGTCTAGCCCGAATAGACACTGCCAGGAGCCTGTGCACAAGGCGGCGACTAGGTACCATGACTGAGGTGTTAGAAGGTGGGGTCCTTGATGCATAAAATCCCGATTTGGTGATCTGCTGAACATAGACTACTGGATTGTAGTTGTGTGGCCTCTCTCTTAAACAAATGTTGTTGTAGTCAGTGAAGATGCTTGAGTCAAGTTGCCTTCTAGTGTAGAGTCCCATAGCCAAGATGAACTCACGCATGCTCATCTCTTTCCGGACTCCCCCCAGCTGGAAGAACAAACACTTATCATTGATCCTTGTGATATGCTCCTCAAAGTCCACCGTTGCCAAAATCTCCCAAACATACTCTTGAATCACTGGCTCATTGATGGTAAAGACCTTCAACCAAGACTTGCAAACAAACTTCCCAGTGGCGTTCACAAATGTGATATTGCAGAGGTCCTTTAGCCTAGTGGCAGGCATCTCCACCGTCCACCATTTCAGAAGCTTCCATGCTAAGGGCCTCTGGACCCTCGATTGTCTTCCTCATGAGCTTCTCAAGCTCCTTTTTGCAAATCTTCATTCCTTCACGATCATAGTTGAGGAATTTGAACCATTGAGCTGGGGTATTGTTGATGTTTCCTGAAAAATACGTAAACATTAAACAAATTAGATACATTTTCCAGGTGCTACGGCGTAGTTATATGACCAGCTACGCTGTAGTTCTTCTCGGTGTTGCATCTACGGTGTAGTCCTATTACTAACTATGTCGTAATTCCTTTTTTTACCAAACAAGTTTGTTATCCCAAACACTGACTACGACGTAGCCCAATTACTAGCTACGCCGTAGCATGTATCTGAAGGTCGCTATCACTGAAAACTGCTATAGAATCGATCAATTTGCTATGCCGTAACCATAAAAGTTTCCCTCAAAATTCAAAAATGTATTTCCCACTCAATTGTGTAAAGGCTAGGCTATCTAATCCGATTGGTTTCAATTTAATCTAAACCCTAGATTAAGTTTTTAAGGGATTTACATTCAAAACACTTAGAACATGAGAATCAAAGGTTTTAGGATCTATAAGATGTTCTAATCGTTCCTATAACACATTCATTCAAAACCCCCAAATAATATCAAGTAAGAACCCTAATTAAAATTAAATAATTAATAAGAATAATCAAGAGAGGAGATTAGGATGATTACCTGCCATTGGAGATGCTAGGGAATGGATTCGAACAATGATTACAAGAAAAAAAATTAACAGAGGTGGTTGTGGTTAATTTTTGTGGTAAAAGTGTCTGTGTGCATCATAAGGATGTTTTTATACCCTGAAAAACTACGGCGTAGCTCTATGAATAAACTACGCCGTAATCTCAAATGGAACAGTAAAAATTTTATTAATTTAATATAACTACGGCGTAGTAGCGTTATTAAGCTACGCCGTAGTTTTAAATGTTTCTAAATTATTATGTTGTTTAATTTGTAATGTGAATAATAATTGCGTACCTGAATGTTCATGTAATAAATGAGGTTGTAACTCGTGTGTAGATCGTCAATAAGCAATGTGTCTTGATCTTTAATTTGAAATTGCAAAAATTAAAATTTACCTTAAATTGCCTAAATAAACTGCTCCTCGGCAGTGGCGCCAATAACTTGATGCGATATTTCATCCTGTTTTAAATTTATAAACTTAGAAATATTAGGACTAACACATACTCACGGGCAATGTACCCGGTCATGTGAAGTATAGCCTTAGATAAATCTGAGTGTCGTGCTAAGAGCTGTTGTTCTGGCAAAATAAAGTAAAGACTGAAAAGGGTATGATATGGTGAAAGTAGTAAAATAATGATAAAACATAATTAAACAACATTAGAATTAAAGAAAATATAACAGAAGGGATAACAAATTAAGATATAAAAGTTTAGTAAATCCCATGTTCCCTTTTTCTTTATAGTGGGTAAAAGTCGACTAGACTCAGATGGTCAAATCATCAGGTCATATCTACCAATACACCCTATTTCGTAACCTGTTGATTACAAGAGTTTGCTGGCAATACGCATTAGTAGAGTCAATAAGTACCATGTTTAATAGACTTGCTTAGCCGAAACCCGGTCGGTCGGAACTTAGGTTTCCTCTAACTTCTTAAGCTTCTCTACCTGATAAGTGCTCGTTCGTTGAAATTCGCACATGAGGAAAGAAAGTACTATGGCCAATTCCCCTCATTCCTCACAACTTGTTCGGCCAAGGTCCTATGGTCAATTCTCCCGGCTTCCTAGAAACTATCAGACTTTAAAACTACCGAAACATGAGAGTTTATAAACAAGCAAATAAAACTTATACATAGAGAAACATGGATGATAAACAAAACTAAATCTTAATTAACAATCTGAATTCATCGAATGATTAGTTGAAAAACATAAAAGAATTCAAACTTGAATTAGACTAGAACGGTCCTAGCTAATGAAACATCATTCCATCCGTCTTCTAGATCTTTTATTCTTCTTCTGGGTCGCTCTCCCTAAACCCTAATGAAGGTTTGGGAAAGGGAAGATATAAAAAAGTGTGAAATTCGGTTGGATTATATAGTGGCCATCCTTGCTACGGCGTAGTCATTAGGTTAGACTACGTCGTAGCCTTTGTATTACATTACTACACCATAGCTTGATGAATTACTACGGACGTAGAACTCTCGTTAACACATCTATGCCGTAGCTCATTTGTATGCTACGGCGTAGCTTCATTTATGTCGAAATTTGTCAAGGGTTATAACTGTCTACGGCATCGCTCCAATGACGAGCTAGGCCGTAGTTTAGTGTCTTCAAAATTCCATTTGTAAGTTAAACCAATTCTTGAGCGGAATAACTCCAAATAATCATCAAAACCGTTCATTTGCTCTTCTTTTGTCCTGAAATGAAATATAAAGAAATAAGAGCATAAATGAAGGTAATTTATCACAATAGTATATCATAACGGGGGAAATTGACACTAAGAATATCAGGACTATTTGATGTTATCATGTTTCCTTTTTCAATCTTTTCAAGCGTTGATGTCAAAGAGATTTTTGAAAATGATTTGTCGTTTTTTTGTTGATGCTGCAGTTCTAGCTCAAAAGAAATGCTTTGAGCCTCAATTTTTCAAAAAAGTTTTCCAATTTAGCAATTTGTTTCATGAAATCGTCTTTGACATCAGCAGCTTCTTTGGTAATTTGTTTGATTGTTTTTTTTAAGTGAAATTCTCTTTTGTGAAGGTTTGGATGGAGAATTCATTTGCACAAGATTTCCTTTTGTTCCGGGTTTCGGAGTGTTCAATTACCGAAGAATTCAACATAATATTCATCACATTGGCTTGTACAACTGCCTCCAAAAGTCGATCATCAGAGTTTGACATTTTAGATCGAAGTCCATCAACCTCCTTTATAAGAGAATTGACATACTTCAAATCTTCAATCATTTCAATTGTTAAATCATTTTCAAAATCGATTATGTATGCATTTATGTTCTGAACAATTGGATTTATTTATGTTTTCAAGATCTCTTTGACGTGAGATTCAATATTCTACTGTGGCAAATTAGTGTAAGTTTGCCTTGAATCGCTTTTTGAAGAAAATCGTTCATTTCCTTTAATACCTTAAAAGTCTTCATCCCTTTACTCCAAGGAGTATTGGTTGAGTTTTATCTAGATGCTTCTCCAAATTACAAGGTTTAATTTCAAAATTTGAATGGATGGAAAAGCTTCTATTATTAAAGGACTTGAGAAAAAGATTTGATCAGCTGATTTTTGCTTGTGTGGAATGGAATCATAATAAAATTTGCTCAACTTCTTATAATCAATCGGATTTATTTCCTTTGTTTAAATTTTGATCAACTGTTGTCAGCTTGTCTCAATGACTCTTCAGGTTCACACATGAATGAATGCTTAATATCATTACTTTTTATATATTGATCGTCATGCAAACATGGTAATTCCTAATTGTATAAAACAGGGTGTTCCCGCTGAGCTTTCTTGAGGTACAGAGGATTTTAAAATTCGACACTGCTTTGACCATGATAATACGAATTTGGTTTCGGTGTAAGCATATGAATTGTTTGAATTGATTGACCAATTCTATAGATTATGGTATTGAACCTCTTGACTTGTTTTTACAGGCTTGAAATTTTCTCAAGATTTTTTTCTTCATGACTGTTGTATTTTGCATCCAACATTTCTTTTTCTCTTTCAAGGTCATAATTTATTGTTGAGTTTTTAGAAATCTAAGTCGTGAGTTTTGAAGCTTCATATTTTTGATTTTGAACGTTTTGATTGTTAAAAAAACGTTGGTCATCAAGACGTTTTTCAATTTTGATTCGCTATCCAAAGTCTCAGCATAAGCAATTTCAAGAGCATTTTTCCTTTCATAGTCTAGATTAAAACTTTTAACTTGATTCTTGTACCTCTAAAGCTCTTTGGTCAAAACCTCATTCACGATCTTGTTCATAAACAGACATATCATGTGGAACCGGTTGTCCATTAGGATCAATATATGGTGTATCAGAAATGATATTACTACTATCATGTTGTGTCACATATGTGTCATTCATGGATTCATGGTTCGTAGGATGTATTTGTTCATGAGCAAACACATTATATGCATTTTAATAAGTAGATGGTACCTCTACCAACTTCTCTGAATCATAAATCACTGGAGTGTCATCCTTAGATGCGACTTCCTGAAGATTTGCCATGAAAATGAAGTGTGTAGTTAATTCCTGATCTTCATTGTCTGTGTGCTCTGCTAAGAAATCATTTTCCTCAATTGTCAACGGTGCTCCTACTTCAGCTTTCTTGCACAACAACGTCTTATCCTTGTGATACTCATAATCCCTAGGCCTTCTTGGCTCTTTGCAATCTTTTGCCATATGCCCAGCCCCCTACAATTATAACACTTAAAGCTTGCAATTTTACTCCTCTGCAAAGAATTCCTGACAAATGCATTGTTCCCATTCATTCCAGAATAACCAATATTCCTTAGATACCCAACATTTCCTAAATACCCGTTGTTTTGTCCTGGAGACGCATAATTCCTTGCTTGTGCTGGAGCTCTGGGTGGTTGGAAATTTCTGACTGGGTTCCTCAGATTAGATGATATCCTTAGATTGTTGTTGGTGGGGGTTGTGTAGGTTTGAGTAATAGCTTGGGAAAGTAATGACATACGAGTGTTCAGTTCTTGAACATGATCAAATTCAACGGTGTGATGTGGCACGACTCTTTTTTCCTCTGGTGTGGAATACTTTAGAGGTAGTGTTGCAGAGTCAATCGATGAATAATTCTGCTATGGTATTATGTAAACTGTAGTAGGGTAAGTAGGTGCGGGTGCTGCATACATTGTGGATGTGTAGGTTGGTGAAGGTGTTGCATAAGCACATGAATGATACGTGGGAGATTGTGCTACAAAAGCATATGGTTGTTAATGATACATGGATTGAGGTGATGGTGATGGTGGTGCATATGCAGTCTGTATATACCCTATTTGCCTCTGTACTGGTGCTTGGGACAAATGAGACGCCAAAGATGTGTATGTCATTAGTGCAAGTGGATCATGCTTATGTCTTTTAAGCATTTCTTGAACATCATTAGCTTCATCTTGGTTTTGCTTTAAGATATCAAAATCTGATGAAACGTCATGTCCTGTAGAGTCTTAATCTACTTAACTTGTGTGATGAAACGTTTCCATTCAGGTTGAAGACGAAGCATGAACTTGACAACTAAGATGAGTGGAGGTACTACAATGTGATTTTTGTTCAAGTCATTGACCACGGTCGAGTATCTCTGATAATATGCTTCAATTATATCTCTTGGCATAGAGGTGAACGTCTCATATTCCCATAAGTACAACACTTCCTTTTCAAGCTTTCCAACTTTGGTTCCCTGCATTAGACGTTCTACTGCTTTCCATATTGTCTTTACATTATGTAGGTTTCTACAGATGAGAAAAATTCATTTGGTAGGCCTTGAAATACAAGATGCATAGCAAGTCTGTCAGCTTTGACTTGAGCCTTGTCATTGTCAGAGAGGTCAAAATAGAGTTATTCTCGAATAATCTTAGCAGAAGGAGGGGCAGCATTTGGGTTTACAGGAATGGTGATTAGCTACGTAAGGACCATTCTTAGTTGAATTTCGGATTAGATAACTATCATGTCTGTCCTCAATAAAACATCTCATTCGATTTGCCCATTGAGTATATGAACCACGAATAAGCATTGGTGGACGATTGTCCGAAACGGCTTGAGCAACATCGGTTTGAGAAGACAACATCTGTAAATTGATTTGTGAAGGTGGTTGTGATGTCATCATGATTGTATTGTGTGATAACAGTGATGGATCTTATAATCGATAAAGAGTGATTGTGATTAAGTTGTTGTGAGTCAAACTTTGATGCCTAAAATCATAAAAACTTCCATAACCAAAAAACTAGAGCGTTTTGGATCTCGAAAGTTCCGTTAACCAACGTAGTGGAATAACACGTTGTTCTCCTCGTTCCAGTCTTCAATTTGATAGGTTATGGGCCTACCAAAGAGTCCCGTAGCTCAAATGATGATTTGAAAATTGGTCAAATTTTGGCTTCAAAAGTCAAACCTCGGCTTCTAAAAATTAGTCAAATCTCGGCTTTGAAAAAGTCAAATCTCGGATTTGAAGTTGGTCACATCTCGGCTTTGAAAAAATCAAATCTCGGCTTGGTCAACTTGGTCAAATCTCGGCTTTGAATATGGTTTAGTGTATCCTAGTTTGGTGAATTTCGGTTTGGTACCTCGGCCGGTCAAACCTCGGCTTGGTGTGTCTTGGCTTCAAGTGCTATCTCGACTACTAGGAAAATTAGGTTCCTATTTTTTATTTTTTGGACAAAATCACTAACAATAATACTACACACCGAGCTTCTAGTGAATCTCGGTTTCTAGAGGCCGAGCTCGGCTTTTAGAACAATCAATGAGCCGAGCTACTGGGTTGTTACAAAAAACCAACGAAAAACACCTAAAAACTACCAAAAATGACCGTTTTGACTTTTTCTTTTCGCAAATTCTTACTTTAAAACGTGTATAGCCTAAGAAAAACAACGCTTTTATCAAAAACACGTTAAAATTATGATTTGGGGATAAAAACTTAGTGAACTACACGAACTAAAAATACTTCCCAAAAACAGGATTTTGATTACTTTTGTTGCGTTTTTTTATGTAAATTCTTGTTTAGTGCTATCATATATGTTGTCTAACCATTGTTAACCAACAATCTAACAACTTAAACTTCATATTTATATCAAATTCGAACCAAACAGCGTCCGATCTCGACTCCAAGAAGGTTTGAAGATTCGAAAATTCGAAAGTTTTTTGACACAAAAATCATTGTAGATCATCTATTGGCAACTACTACCACTTGTAGGTTGCCCATACTACATGTTATTAATCACTTAAACAATCATGTATAGGTTTTCTAGAGAGAGAGTAAGAGTTAAAGAGAGAAAGTAAAAGAGAGGATGGTGAAATGCTTGCTATCTTTCACACACACTCCAAATGAGAGTGTATTCGGTTCTTATGCAATAAAGACGCCCCTAGTGGGCTTTTGGTGGGCTCGGGCTTTGGTTGGACTAGGCTTGTTCATTACATCATAAGTTTGGCTATCATTACACCTAACCTATTCACTTAACCAGTCCCTAAGCGCACCAATAATCTATAACAATCTATTACAAACGTACAAGGGCCATTTCATATAAATGACCGTCATTTCCAAAATAATATTAATACTAACATGGTTTGTTAATTAAAATTACTTGCTCTTAGGCTGGGTGTAATGGTCAGTAAGCCTATCATCTTCGCCTCAGAGTTACGTCATCATTCAGCATACTAACAATCACATCATCATATGTAATGGTTACCACTAAACAAACACATAAAAATACGTCATTTTATACATACATACCTCACAAAAACAGGCGAACAAAAAAGAAAGAGAGCAAAGCATTTAGTGGTCTGCACCACCTAACCGTGGCATAAAAGGTTGTCGTGCATGAAAGGAGGATGGAGCTTGGTTAATGGAGTTGCCTCGTGGTTGGGTCACCACCATTGGTAGACCACGTTCAATTACGAGAGTCTTATACTTGTAAGTCTTTAATAATTAGTTGAGAGAGATGCTACATTCAACAAGTTTTATAAAAGATTTTTTCATCATGATGCGTCACACATTGATAGGTGTATATGAATTTAAAAAGAGGAGAGAGAATTGAATATAATAATTTTCATTGGTAAAAAATTATTTTGTAAAACATTTTTTAAAAATGTTTCGTGAATGTACATTTTTTATTAGTTAATTAATAAATTAATCTTTATAAAGCTATGGTTGGTATTGGGCCATGCTTTAGTTAAATGTCATAAATGATACAACAGCAATGGTCGTTTAATATATTGATGTGTCACTACGACTCATGTATCATAATGGATACAGGTGGTAGGTTTGTTTATCATTCAGGAATACAATCTCCCAAATAAAATATGCATAATGACAATTTCATTCAGTGAAGTAATGCTCTCACATGAGTGGCTAAGATGCATGCCATCTCATTGTGTGGGAGAAATTTTGTAAAATGTGAATGGAGTCTAGCACTTCTCTTTACAAAATTTCTCCCACACAATGAGGTGGCATGTATCTTAGCCAATCATGTGAGAGCATTAATTGACCAAGTGAGAGCATTGAGTGGCTAAGATGCATTCCACCTCATTGTGTGGGAGAAATTTTGTAAAATGTGAGTGAGTCTAGCACTCCTCTTTTGTAAAATGTAAGTGAGTCTAGCACTCCTCTTTGATTAATTATAAGAGGTCGAGGTGAGGTGCCGAGTGATACGCTTGTTTTATAGCGAAAAGCGTTTTTATGTCAGATTCTTGTTTTATAATTTAGATCAAAAACACTTTCTCACATCGTTTAAGTTATACACCTCTTGGGCCTTATATATTTTTTTTCATCTTTTAAATAAAGCAACATAAACAAATTAAAAATTAGCACAATCAATTTAAAAAACTGAAAGAAAATAATAATAAATAAATAAATAAGAAAAAAAAAAAAAGAGAGAAATAAAATACAAACAGCACAAAACTCAAACACAAATACAAACTCAATTAAAAATCAAAAGAAAAGAAAGGGTGGATAACGTGATTGGTGGCTACGGCGCTAACACGTATAACTGAGTGATACAAAGGGTCGCGCCATAAACGAAATTATAGTCCTATAAGAGTGTTGGGTGTGGTGAAGAAGGAGGGCTCTCGCCGTTCCAACAAGGTATGCTCGCCGGCTTCGCCGCCACACGCCCCCCCCCCCCCCTCGTTGGAGCTCGGCCGGTTGAAAGCTCCTCCTGCC
>LBNU01036169.1:12218-36635 GCA_014162995.1 Artemisia annua | reverse complement strand
CGGATTGACCCGGTTTAATTTGACCCGTTTTCGACCCAACCTAGCAAGTTGACCCGGTTTAAATCGACCCATTTTTCGACCGGAACGGTTCAACCGGTTGAACCACCCGGGTCGAACCGGGTTTCAAAACATTATTTTTCGTTTATAACCTATAAACTTTTTTTTATCAATAAACTATATGTCGCTATAAAATCCCGTTGCTATGCACGGGTACTCGTCTAGTGTACATAAAAGAATTTAAAAATAGTTATGCTACATGTCTTTAATGTAAATTAGTAGTTTTCAGTTATAGCAGTAAATTTTTCATTCAAATGTTTTTCAATGTGGTTTTAAATTGCATTTAAGAAATTATTTAATTCTGAACTTAATTCAAAATTAATATTTTTGACCGGTTTTCAAATTTGCATCTATTATTGAAGATGCTTATGATGTCTTGTATTGAATGCATCTATTGTAGTACTACTTCATGTTTTTAAGACAATGTGATCTACTCTTTATAAAAGAGAAAGATTAAAAATAGTCATGATTATCTGTCATTAATATAAATTGGTAGTTTTGGATTATAATAGTAATTTTTTATTCAAATGTTTTTCAGTGAAGTGTTAATTTGCATTTAGAAAAATATTTTTAACTTGTTTAATTCTTTTGATCGGTTGTCAAATTTGTATCTATTATTCAAAGACGCTTAATTAAGATGTGCCGTATTGAATGCCTCAATTCTCTACTCTTTATAAAGGACTACAAGAGTACTCGTGCGTTGGGACGGCGAGTATTTTGTAATTAATATTTTAGACAAGCAATGTTTTTGGTTATACGATTTATGAGATAAAGTTTTTACGGATGACCGTAATTTGAGGCTAAAATAAATTTGATCAATCAAACTATTTAAATAAGAATAGTATGGTACCCATGCAATCTTAAAGTAGTATATATAAGTGGTGTTGGTAGTAGTATGAATGTTATAAGTTAAAGTGATTGAAAGTGACTTAGAGTCGCTAGTAGACATGTGTAATAAGTTTAATTATACTTTATACCGAATAAAAATCTAATACTTTGTAAGAAATAAAATTCTGCACCACATAATCAATAAACATGATATTTTATCATAACAATATTTTTGCAATATCATATTGTAAAAAGTATGTGCTTTATGTTAAAAAATAAACTTATGTATGTACACATTCGATGTTTTTTTTTTTTTTTTTTTTTTTTTTTTTTTTTTTTTTTTTTTAACTTGTTGATATGAAAAATAAAATAAAACTAAATTAAATTAAAAAAAAAAAAGAAAAGAAAAAGATCCCACTTCATCCTACCAACTATACCTAATATAAAGCCGCTCTATAACAATTCAAGACAACAAGAAAGCAAAAAAAAAAGCTTGTAAATTGCACCGTGGATAATGTTTGTAAATGAAAAGAAAAATCAAATGTTCAATGATCATACAAAAGTAGTTATGAAATTTGTCTGTCAATTTTGAGCTTAGTTATAAAAAATAACTCTCAATATCGTCTTTCACGGGTAGAAAAGTACTTTCGATCTTGCAAAGGGTAAGAATCAAACCATTAACCTCTGTCTCCAGAGGCAAGAGTGTTAACCACTGATAAATCTTTAAATAACATTAATAATGACTTAAAACAATTACATAATTTATTATAAAGACTTGTGGGACAAAAAATATCAAAAGGTATATTATATTGTTATTTATAAAGAGTAGATCACATTGTCTTGCACTATGTTTTCATTTTATTTTATTTTATTTTTTATTTTTTTATTTTTTATTTTTTTTTGAGATGAGAGGGAGTGAAACAAAATAATGTTGTGTTCTTGAGTTTTTTTCAATGAAGGAAAGAAAGTGAAGTGAAGAGGAAATGGATGAAAGTCTTTGTATTTTTACTCTATAATGCTTCATACAATAAGTGGGATTAAAGTTGAGGACCAACCACTTTTTTTACTTTTCTTTACATTACTTTCTTTACTTTACTTTTTTTTTTAAAAACAAACATGAGAATATAGTGTTAAAAACTTTGTTGGTAAGCGAACATATATATTAAATTAACTAAGATTTTCTCTAATTTCACTGATCCTATAGTAGTTATAGTCATACGTTCAAGTATTCTATTTGTAGGTACCACATCATCAATCTAGAATACATCTTAGGAGCAAATTTTCTACTTCTTTGCAGTGTATCACTGATAAAAAGAAAAGTAAACTATAGAAAAATGTCCCTAAACTTTGCCAAAAATGCAAATAATGTCCTCTTAAAAAGATATGCAAATGTTGTCACTCAACTTTCGACTTTTTGCAAAAATGGCCCGTGAGGGGTTACTGTTCATGCAAATTTGGTTTTTTTGCTAATGCTTGTTAGAAAATCCCGTTAGTTATTCTTCACGTGCGTCGCACGTGAGGGTAATTTCATCATTTCACCTTTCCCGCCTTTAACACACTCCAGCTACCTCCCATGCACGAACATCGACGATGACATTTTTTTGAAAATAACCAAAGTCTTTTTTAACACATTAACATTAACAAATGATACACACATAAACGTTCCATCTTCTTTCAACCGATCAAATCATACACCCACAAAACAATACCATCGGTACTTAGCAGGCATGCAAAATCAAACAACACTATACCAGGTAACAATATTTACTGATTTTTACTTCATTAAAACGTTATTTGTGTTAATCTTAATCGTTAATGCAATAATAATGTATCGGAATCAATTTATTTGCGGTATTGACAATCCTGAACATATTTTGGATGAGTTTGTAAGTTAACACCATTCTTGACAAACTGTTATTTCTCTAAGAAACTAGTTTAGTATTTAATTGACAATAGTCAAAAATTAATCTTGATATACAGGAACTGCATAAGGATTACATTTTAGGAGGTTTCTATCATGGGAATCATTATATTTACTTAGTTAACTATGCGAGGATTTGATGGAGAGTTAGTTTAAGAAGAGTCTCAGAATTAGTGTGTGTTGTTGAGGGAGCAAGGTGGAATGATTTTGTGATGCACAACATCACATGTTCGGATGTTGCTTACATACATTTTATAGAAGAGGGTGATGATGTGTTTTCTTTAAGTTGCTACAGTGGGTATGGGGAGGAGTTTCATAATTATGAAAACGAGAGTGCTCAATTTTGGAGATGTTTAGTGCCTGTGACAGACACATCTCTGCTTATGCAGTTGTTTCCGGAAGACTTTCTAGGATATCTGAATGGTGCAACCCCTACTGACTCGGTCGTGGTTACCACTAACACGACTGAGTACAATGTTAGGGTGGACAGTGATCATATCTATGATCGATACGTCCACTCTTTCTTGTATGGGTGTGGTTGGTTGAGACTGGTTCGAGACTTGAATATGAGCCATGGTCAGTGGATGGTGTTTACTCAGGTTGTCCCCGGGGAGGAATATAATGTCATGTTGTTTGAACCTGATGGAGGGGCCATCGCAACAGTGAAGACATACAGCACCAACATAGCCATAAATGCCCTTTGTCACGAACCACATGACTATGGTATGTTTTCCTTTATTAAATTTAACTAAATCAAGTATAGATATCTGTGTAACATTTTGGATTATCTGTAACTAATTTTGTATTATCTAATTCAGATTTTGAACCCCGTCGGATGAACTGGATGTGCAACTGGACGTTTCACACTGTCCATGACCAAGAAGATAGGACATTCCACGGAATGCTGACTGCATGCTTCTGGAGAGATGGACGACTTGTAAGTATCTTGGAACTTTGTTAATTTGTTAAATTGTTACGCTTAACGTTAGTGTGGATGTTGGTTTATTGATAATTGGAGAGAAAATATTATGGAGGGAAAAACTTTTGTATTTCACATTAAATGAAAATTGGTACAAATCAGAGTTTATATACAAACTGAAATTCAAAGTCAAAGTAATGGTACGCTACAATTTCAATGAGATTACAAACTAAACAACTATCAAACTATAGCAGTTGTAACTTAGTACTAGCAGCTGATGCGTGTTTTGCAACCTCGCAAAAGGTTTTACCTCTCAAGGGATCTTGAGAGATTTTGCAATCCACCAGGCAGTGTACCTGACCGATGTAGTATAGTGAGTGGCAAGTACCGGGGGATTGATCGTTCTCAAGGGGAATAGTGTCGTTAAGATTGAAAGCTAGGTCAACTAGGTCTAAAGATGAGGGATGATTCTTTTTGTATTTTTTTATTTTATGGAAAACAGTAAAATCTCGGGTATTTGGAAGAGTGGTCGGAATTAGTTGCTATTCAACTAACCCAAAATTACTAAATAAACAAAATAAAATAAAATAACAAGAAAAGTAAATGTGGTGGATTACTTATAGGAGAAAAGCGTGTTTACTTAGATTTCACTACTCGCTAGTTATCTTTTATTGATTTATTGATTTGTTACAATTGTTTGATTGAAGGATTACATTCCTTAATACCAGTCGTGGGGGCGTGTACGTCCTTCCCCAACTCTATGAGTATTTATTTCTTCTTATGATGACACGTTTAGTGTCCTACCATAGAATCATCAACAACTACTCATGCATTAAATACAATCAATAAAACCGTAGTACACATCCGATTACGTTTCTTAAGACATTCAAGAATGTTACCGTATAGGAGATTAGCCAGTTTTCTTAAGCCTAAAGTTAGTCAATCAATCAAACAATCAATAACAAACCAACAATCAATAATTAACAACTATTTTGCATTAGATTTAAGCAAACACTAAGAGATCTAAGCTAGCATGTTAATGAAAAAAAAATAAACAATTTAAATCAAACAACACATAGACATATTGAATGATTAAAAGAGAACTTATCTTTCAATTAAGCATGGAAGAAAATAGGTTTGAAACCCTAAAAATGCTGTAAAAGTCGGACTCCCAAAATTCCCTACAAAGTTCCACAAGTTCCACCACTTTTCTAATGAAAAAAATCCAAAAGTATATATAGAGATACAAAGGTGACGGCGTCAGGTTATGAGTCCTGACGTCGTCAAGTCGCCGTGATTAGGGTTTCTTGACGCCCAATAAACCTTCTTGACGTCGTCACTCTTTATCATCTTCTGGGCCTGTTGGAACAAATAAATACAAGTAGTTTACTAGATTAGATATTCCACCCCCGAAACACTTATATAGTCTCGGGGGGAACAAGAATGTTGTGGTATCACAACTTATGCTAGGAATGGTTGGGAGGTATCTCAACTTATGTTGTGTACTAGTATAAATACCTTTACAAGTTTCACTTGTGAGGTGTGTGTTGCTTAATAAACTTTATCTTTCTACACCACTCTCTTTTCCTTCTCTCTAATTTCTCTCTCTAACACCACCACCATGGGTGTGTTTGCCTACTCCGGCCGACCACCCGACACCATCAATAACATCAACCTAAACTAGCAAGATTTTTGGAACAACAATTGGTATCAAGAGCCTAGGTCATTAGTTTAGATTATTTGTTTTTGTTGTTTTTGTGTTCTCTCGTATAGTTGTTATTGTCCAAAAAGTGTCATTTTTTCTTGATCACATACATGGCCAATACTTTTTTTTTGAACTTTTTTTTAGTTCAAAAAAAAAGTATTGGCCATGTATGTGATCAAGAAAAAATGACACTTTTTGGACAATAGGCCAATACTTGATATTGTTATTCTGGTCATTTTTCTGGTCATTTCAGTCCAAAAACGTACAACTTTTTCTGGCCATATAAAACAGTCAAAACTATCCAAATATGTGTCCTTTCGTACTCGAATCTATGGTTAAATCTCAAAGTTTTCACTGTCAATGTTATTTATTGATGTTAACCAAGATTTTATATGGTTTTATCAAGGTTTTTGTGGTCAGATATAAGATTTGGTCAGTTTTCAGAGTTTTTTTTAAGAGTTTCTGATCCGAAAAAATGGTATAGTATTTTTTTGCTCACAAAAAAAAGGGTCTCGTATTGGGTTTTTCTGTGATAGTCACCTGCGACTGCGATAACCCTTCTGCGATGGTAGTACTTATGCGATGGCTGATCTACGACGACAAACTGCGATAGATACAGTACGAGACTTACGTTACCCACCTTTTTACGAAACAAAACTCTGGCAAAATTTTGACTCAAAGGTGCGAGACTAACCACAAGATACTGCGATACCATTAGATAATCAAAGACCAAGGGTATTCAACTTTACAGTCCATGTATTATAAAGCAAAAAGAAAAAATGAAAATACAAAAGTCCGCTACCAATTTAAACTATAACTACTGTCATCACCCAACTTTACTTTCTATCCCACGTCAAACAACAACCTTCAACAAACTCAAATCGAATCATTAACAAACAATATAAACCGACAACCCCATCTCACAGTCAACTACTCAACTCCCATCAAACAACAACTTTGATTCGAAAAAAATTATGTTTAACGATCATTTACTCAGGACCATCATCGATCTTTGTGATGCATAGCATCTATATCCGAAAACTATAAAGTATGAACAAAACAATTATGTTTCATTCTCACTTTTGTTCGGTTAACAAAACAAAACACAAAGCAATGACGACCTACCCGAGACCTTGTTTATACAAGTTCTTGAAGATGATGACTCGTGCTCTTCGTAGGCCTGTAGATACCGAATAAAGTAAATGAGTATTTCTTTTAATGGTGTTTGTATTCTGTTTGCGCAATGGTGTAATAAGGTTGAGAGGATGCTACGTAAGTTTGTTTTTAATGGTGAAATAAGGGAGGAATGTATTTTGTGGTTTGATGTTATAAAAACATAGAAGATCGTGTGCAGTTCTGTGTCTAGATCGTGGGTTTCAACTGATTCGAGGAGTGTGATTGTGTTTCGTTGGGAAGGAGTGACAAGTGTTGAGTGATATAAGGATGATTTGTGTTATTCTTATGTTGAACGGAGTATGTCCGGTGGAGTTTAGATCTGGTACTTGGGAGAGATATGGAAAGTGTGTGAGATGAGTTTAGTTGACTGCGTAAGGAATGTGTGTAAAGTTAGGGTTAATGAGTTTAAATAACCTGGTTATTAGGGTTATATGAGTTAGTGGGCTTGGATTATTTGATTAAGAAAAATTGTTGGACCTTTAAAACCAAATTACCTATATATACTAATGGGCATTGCCTTGCACCGACCTAATTTTTTAATATAATTTAACGGGCCCAATGACTGGGCTTATGTTGGCCCATCAAAATGGCCACCAACAGGCCCACCATTTAAAAATATTGGTACGAATAAAGTAAATCAAGCAATGTTGGTGTGCATCATTTATTCATTTTTAATGGTTGCAACTTTGGTCAAAGATAGGAAAGAATCAAAAGTCAAGGTTTCATGTGTCATGCTTTTCATTCTTCTGGAAGCTTTTTTATGATTCAACAGGGCTATTTCAATATGGTCATGATTCATACAATATCTTATTTGCGAAATTACCATTTTTTTGCATGATTCATACAAAATTTTGTGCTGCGTATATACTTTTGCAATACACTTACCAAATTAAAATCCATTATTAAAAAAAATGTAAACACTTTTTAACATCATTTACCGGTACGATCAAGAATTTCAAACCAACTTAAAAAATAAATAAATAAATAAATAAAAATAAAAAAATCACATTACTATTATTCACTTATATTCAATCACCACAAAAACATAAAATGATAAAGAAAATACAATCCCATTACTTTTCGACAACTATAATATCACACAGATAGTAAAAAAAAAAAAAAAAAATGTCTCAAAAAGCCCCGCCGCAACGCGGCGGGCATTACATCCCTTGTTTTAATGATAAAAGTGGGTCTTCAGCTGAAATTTCTTTACGAGCACATGGGCTTATATGAATTTCTTAGCTAAGACAAGGCTGAGTTGAATTTTTTTGTTATAAATTCAGTTAGGCTAAAATTTGGGTAATTAAAGGTTGTTGGACTATTAACTATTGGACTATTAGTTGTATTGGACTCGGACTATGGACAAGTAAAACTTACAGGGTGTGACAATTTTTTGGGATAAATTTGTGCTACTTGAACGGTTGGAAGTTAATTTTTTGAGATTGCGTTTCGGTACGAGATCATTTGAGCTTAACGGAACTGAGAAATTATGGTCGCTTGATTGGTTTGTAAATTTACGAGTTCGTGTACTTAGTAGCTCAAATATATCGGGGTTGGTTGGATGCACGATATTTGAAGATCCTTGTTCGAGCGTATTCTTTGTGATTAAACTTGGCTATCTAGTTGTATCTGTCAACGGATTTACGTTGTGGTTACACAATATATAGCTATCAATGAAAGGAGTTATATTGTAGTGCTCAGTGTCACACGAGATGTGGATAGTTCAAGAGGCGGATATATACAATAAAGGATGGAAGGTTGGGTATATACTACCACCTATAATTCAAGGAGTATTGTTGATTTGCTCAAGATAGGTTCTTAATCACAATTTAGTGCAAGTTTAAGTCACGGACTTGTCTTTTATCAAGCTTCATCAAGGGATCGTCGTTTCTCGAGCTTCTAACGGGATTGTAGTACAAGATTTTTCTCAAGTGGTGGTCATACTTAAAAGACATGAGGTGGAAATTGTTAAAGACGTGTTTCAATTTTGTACTCCCGCAAAAGTTGAACACACTTCATCGTGGTTTAGGCATAACCGAGCTTCATTGAATTCTTCACTTGCTAAACCATTCATGAGGAGACAAAGAGGGATTTTACAAGAGAGTTTTAATTACCATCTTCTTCGCAGCAGTTTTGAGCTTCAAGGAATATTCTTGCTGAGTCTGATAAAATCACAACCATCACGGACTCTCGACTATGGCAAAAACATCATTAGCATGCCATTTATGAGGGGAAGAATAGGAGTATATCGGAGTTTCCTGATCATATAGACTTTCTCTTTGTCTGTGGGAGGAGAAACGTGTATGCTGGGGTTATAAATCACGAAGGAATCGAGCTTAATCATTAGTGTCGGGGAGATTGGTGTCTACCGTACCGAAATATTCCGTGGTTTATTACCGTCTTCGAGTTCTATTTTGGCATATGGGATTCGAACTTAGTATTACCATTTAGTACTCTAGTTGATTGGTTTATTCAGATGACGAAGAAGACGGTTAATATTAAGACCCTCAAACGTGACCATGACTTTAATGTTCTGAATCCATAAAAGGGGATGGTCAGTTTGAGGGGGAGCCGATTCAGAAACTTCACAAGTTATTGAAGAAGCTCTTTAAATAAGATGGCCTAATTGAGGGGGAGCAAACTCAATTAGTCGTCATCTAATGACTTCAGAACAAAGCGGTTGATGCGTGGTTTTGCAACCTTGCAAAAGGTTTTACTTCTCAAGGTATTTTGAGAAGCTTGCAATCTCCACCAGGTAGTGTACCTGACCGATGTAGTATAGTGAGTGGCAAGTACTGGGGGATTGATTATTCTCTAGGGCAATAGTGTCATTAGGATTGAAAGCTAGTTAACTAGGTCTAAGGGTGAGGGATGATTCTTTTTGTATTTTTATGTTTTTATGAAAGCTAGTAAATATCTCGGGTATTGGAAGAGTGGGCGGAATTAGTTGCTAGTCAACTAACCCAAATTACTACTAATGTAAATAAAATAAAATAAACCAGAAAAGTAAATTGGTGAACTTCTTATAATGAGAAAATGTGTTTTCTTAGATTTCACTACTCCATAGCTATCTCTTATTGATTAATTGGTTTGTTATAATTGTTTGGATGAAGGGTTGCTTTCCTTAATGCCAGTCGTGGGGACGTGTACGTCCTTCCCAAACTCTATAAGCTTCAATCTCTTCCTATGACGACAAGTTTAGTATCCTATCATGGGCTCCTTAATAGTCACTTATGTATTAAAAACAACCAACAACATCGTAGTACACATCCGAATACGTTTCTTAAGACGTTCAAGCTTGTTACCATATAGGAGATCAGCCAGTTTTCTTAAGCCTAACGCGAAATCAATCACCCAAGACAATCAAACAAATCAACAATCAATAATTAATAGCTAGTTTTCATTAGATCTAAGTAAACACTAAAAAACCTAAGCTAACATGTTAATATAAAGATAAGACAAACAATGAATCAAACAACACATAGACATATTGAATGATTAAAGGAAGAACTTATCTTCAATTGAACATGGAAGAAAAGAGGGTTTGAAACCCTAAAAATACTGTAAAAGTCGGACTAGGGTTTATCTCAAAAGTTGCACACTTAATGAATGAAAAATCTAAAAATATATAGAGAATACAAGTTAACGGCATCAGGTTATAAAACCTGACGCCGTCAGACCGCCATGATTAGGGTTCTCGGATAACCTAGATTCACTTCTAACGCCGTCACTCTTTGGTTCCTTCTGGGCCGTCTCGTGTACCATCAAAGCTAGACGGCCTCAACCTTGTAACACCTGACGCCGTCAGGTGTTAACTTCACCTTTTCTTCTGGGTCGTCATGTGTAAAATCCACCATCATTCCACTATAAGGTGAACGGCGTCAGCATGTAAAGCCTGACGCCGTCAGGTGATTTCTTGACTTTCTTGACTTTTCTTGTTTTGTTCATACTTGAGCATTAAAACGTCCGAAAAGCTTCAAAATGCACCATTTTCCAAAAATCACATTCCAAGTACCTAAAATGAGAAAATAAACGATTTGAGGTAATATTTGATCATAAAATCACCAATTAGGGTTTAAATGACCCCCTAAAAGCGTAACAAATATTTCCTTATCAAATACCCTTACACTTGAGATTTGCTTGTCCTCAAGCAAATGAGCTTTTATACCAATAAAAATATAAGTTAGGGGTCATTTAACATTAATATAAAAGTAATTACAACAAATGATCATTCCACCTTAATCAAAACAAGCATGGAAATTACACACTAGCACCTCACATTAAGTGTTTGGATACTCTCATCTCTCGGGTGTTATAAATCTATATATCACAAATGGAAATGGAAAAATATCTCTCACTACTTGTCATAGCAAATAGATTACCATAGGCTTGGGAAAGGATAAAAAACCTCCACCACTTGGCGTAAGCATCTAGGATAAACTATCAAATAGGTCTTTTTAAGGGTTATAATGTTAGGTGTAGGGATATGGAAAACACGGTTTGTTGGATAAGGGATATTTAACTGGTGGCAAGTCAATTGTCTTAGTTAATTACATGTACAATGCGGCGTTGCTAAGCCAAGACTCGACTCAACTTGAGCTAACTATGAAATAACATAAATAAAATAAAAGGAACGGGATGGTAGTCCGTATGTTTTTTCACTTGTCTTTTTCTAATTTTTTTTCGATTTTTTTTAATACATTCTTGCCCTACCATCCAAAATAATACATCAAGGGGGCTCGTTCACCCCTTACACTTGAACTTTTTACATAAATCAAAATAAAGACTCGAATCAAGATAATCGAAGCATTTGGAGTACTTTAAAACATTAACGCACATATGGGGGTAATAAATGATGTTCTTCCCCATTACTTCATAACACTAGTATTTTACCCATAACACCCAATCGTCCCAAAACAATATATACAAGATATGACTCGATTTAGCAACCATATAATCAATTAGACAATTAACAAGGGGTTTAAACAAATAACAATAATGCACTAAAGATGAGTGCATACAAGGAAGGCTAAGGCGATTTGGGTGTACATTTGGGGGTGGATTGTAAACAAATTCTTCCTTTAAGTAAAATGCTTAAAGTTAGAAACGAAAAAGATAGGCTCTGAGGGGTGCACTAGGGGTATCGTGTACTAAAAATGAGTACATCGCAGAGGTGTAGAAGAATTACTTGACCAATAAAGTCAATGTAATTATATTATAGGCTCAAAACATGGGTTATCCTAATGCCTCTTATCATGTAGTAAATCCTAACTACACGAATGTAGTCTCACTTGTGGTCTCGGAATGCATCGCTAACGCAAGTTCTAGAATCTAAGTACTACCGGTACACTCACAAGCACTAATAATGAATGATTTTTCCTAACAAATCTAGGGGCGAACCTCACATATTTGGGGTGAATTTTTTTTTTGAGTGGTACGGTTTTTGTGCTAGTCATATAACTCATATCCATGAGACGCTTATTAAGACTAAAGTTTCACTCCTAAATGTTGCAAAAAATTTTAAATTTGGTGCTAAAATTACTCTAACAAGTATTTCTCTTAGTTTTATTACACATCTACTAATAAAAAAACAAAATTCAAGTGCAATTGTAGTTTCTAAGGTATCCTCATTTACCCTCCCTTACACTTAAGTTGAATATTGTCCCCAATTTTCTTAAAAAGTAATAAAGTAAAGATAAATAAAAATGAATAAAAAAAATACTCACCTGATTAGCTCGATGTGGATGATGTGGTAACTAGGTTAAATCCTCCTCCAAGAAAATAAGCATGCAAAGCTTCACTCCTGAAATATAATCATCTTCTTGTCCAATGTAACCTGTTAAACACTAAGAAAAGCAACACGAAACCTTGCATAAAATTGGCGGTAAACTCTATATAAAAGTAAATCCTAGAAAGCAAGTAAAGATATAATGCTTGTAAAATAAATGTTTGCAGATTCCTGGAGTTTAAAAAATTGCGGATTTTACGAAACTTTACAATTCCAGCAGAAAAACAAAACCTGAAAAATTTTGTAGAAAACAACATCTGACGCCGTCAGGTTGTAACCCCTGACGCCGTCAGAATTGATCTGAAAGAATTCTTTATATTTTTATTTCTGGAAAATTTCTAGAAAAACCTATGTTTTAATTCCGGGAATCCTGCAAATACATTCATTGTGACTAGATACAAGCGTTTGACTCAAACAGATAATGCAGGTTTATATCTTATTGTTATCGTTCATATTCAATTCGTTCTTTAAAACAAATTTGGATTTCCCTTACACTTATCTTTTGCAAAATACCTTTATATGTAATTAAGACGAGGTTAAAAAGAAAATAAAGCATTTTTCACAATTTCTTTTTGATACATGAATAATGAACAACAAGAATGAAATATGCATATGGAAGCAAATAAAGCAAATAAACAAACAAACAATTAAAAGCTTGGGTTGCCTCCCAAGAAGCGCTTTTCTTTATTTACGAGTCTTGTAGCTAGACTCAAAGTCACGCCCTATTACGTGACTTCATCTTGTAAAATTATGTATCCATTGTTGATAGAGCCCTTGCTATCATTGTGGTAATGTTTCAATCGTTCGACATTCACAGTNAAACATGGGTTATCCTAATGCCTCTTATCATGTAGTAAATCCTAACTACACGAATGTAGTCTCACTTGTGGTCTCGGAATGCATCGCTAACGCAAGTTCTAGAATCTAAGTACTACCGGTACACTCACAAGCACTAATAATGAATGATTTTTCCTAACAAATCTAGGGGCGAACCTCACATATTTGGGGTGAAATTTTTTTTTGAGTGGTACGGTTTTTGTGCTAGTCATATAACTCATATCCATGAGACGCTTATTAAGACTAAAGTTTCACTCCTAAATGTTGCAAAAAATTTTAAATTTGGTGCTAAAATTACTCTAACAAGTATTTCTCTTAGTTTTATTACACATCTACTATTAAAAAAACAAAATTCAAGTGCAATTGTAGTTTCTAAGGTATCCTCATTTACCCTCCCTTACACTTAAGTTGAATATTGTCCCCAATTTTCTTAAAAATTAATAAAGTAAAGATAAATGAAAATGAATAAAAAAAATACTCACCTGATTAGCTCGATGTGGATGATGTGGTAACTAGGTTAAATCCTCCTCCAAGAAAATAAGCATGCAAAGCTTCACTCCTGAAATATAATCATCTTCTTGTCCAATGTAACCTGTTAAACACTAAGAAAAGCAACACGAAACCTTGCATAAAATTGGCGGTAAACTCTATATAAAAGTAAATCCTAGAAAACATGTAAAGATATAATGCTTGTAAAATAAATGTTTGCAGATTCCTGGAGTTTAAAAAATTGCGGATTTTACGAAAACAACATCTGACGCCGTCAGGTTGTAACCCCTGACGCCGTCAGAATTGATCTGAAAGAATTCTTTATATTTTTATTTCTGGAAAATTTCTAGAAAAACCTATGTTTTAATTCCTGGAATCCTGCAAATACATTCATTGTGACTAGATACAAGCGTTTGACTCAAACAGATAATGCAGGTTTATATCTTATTGTTATCGTTCATATTCAATTCGTTCTTTAAAACAAATTTGGATTTCCCTTACACTTATCTTTTACAAAATACCTTTATATGTAATTAAGACGAGGTTAAAAACAAAATAAAGCATATTTTCACAATTTCTTTTTGATACATGAATAATGAACAACAAGAATGAAATATGCATATGGAAGCAAATAAAGCAAATAAACAAACAAACAATTAAAAGCTTGGGTTGCCTCCCAAGAAGCGCTTTTCTTTATTTACGAGTCTTGTAGCTAGACTCAAAGTCACGCCCTATTACGTGACTTCATCTTGTAAAATTATGTATCCATTGTTGATAGAGCCCTTGCTATCATTGTGGTAATGTTTCAATCGTTCGACATTCACAGTCATCTTTCCACCTTTTTCATTAATCAGGACCACTGCCCCATTTTGACAAAAGTTTTTGATTGTGAATGGTCCATACCACCAAGATTTTAGTTTATCATGAGGTAATTTTATCCCTGAATGGCTTAAAAGTACCAAATCCCCTCTCATAAACTTGACAGGATCCCAAATCTGCTGATTGCATTCAGTTGCAACTTCTTTAGATACCACGGTTCTCCTTTTCTGTTCCTCTCCTTCATACTCTTGGAAACCCTTTTTCCTTACTTCCCAAGCAAGGATCGCACTTCGAACGTGATTGTTAGGTGCATTAGGTTTGGTTGAAAACTTTTTCTGCATTTTGCACTTTCTTATATTCCATGGGGTCATGTGAAAATGAACTTTTCTTCGCCCAAACTTGAGTTCTATTAACCCCTGTTTCGTATTTGATGGTAGCTCGTGCTGTAGCAAGGAATGGTGCCCCCAGGATTACTGGCATGTAGTCATTTTCCCTATCATCAATAATCAGGAAGTCAATGGGATATAGGAATCCTGCTACGTTAATTAATACATCCTTTGCAATTCCTAAAGGGTACACATAAGAATGATTTGCAAGGGAAAGCCTAATGCGGGTGGCGGTTGGTATCTTATTGGTTAATTGAGCATAAATGGATAAGGGCATTATGTTCACCTCTAACCCTTGATCTGCTAAAGTCTCCAGATATTTTAAATCTCCTATGCCACATAATATCTCGAAAGTTTCGTAGACCGCCTGTTTCTTATTGACTTTCTAGGTGAGAATACTTTGACACAATGGACTTATGGATGGTCTTTTGTTAACGCTATGGTCTTCCCTTTAGGGCCTCTAGGTGTGTAGTCAAGCCCACTGTTTTTCACCCAATTATCAATGGTCTTTTGTTAACGCTGTGGTTTAGATAATAACCTATGGTTCGGGATTCAGGTGGCTCTTCCAGCGGTTGTTCAATAGGAGGTATTTCTTGTCCTTTATCCGAACACGATTCATTAACTGAATCATTCTCGTTGGCTTCATTGGCTGTGATGAAGCTGACCCCATGATCTTCGTTGACTATTGGTTGCTTCTCCTTTTCTCTGTCGTCCACATGGACAATAGAGATAGAGTTAACAAACTTGGTAGTGGTTGTATCGCCTTCTTTCCTAACTAACACTTTTTCCGGATTCTTTGTTTTCGTATACTCCTTTAACAGGGTCATCATTTCAGCCATCTTCTCTTGCATTTCCTCCCTCTGTTTATAGATGGCTTCCTCGAATTTTGCCAATCTTTTAGAATGGGTCGACATATTTTCTCTCATTCGAACTTCGAATTCTGGGCTAAGGTCGTGAGGAGGTGGATAGGGTCGAGCATACTTTTAGAAGGACTCAGCGTTTTCCCTAAGAGGTGATTCAGACAAAGGTACTGGCTTTATGTTTGAGATAGAGTTAACCGTTGCTCGTTTTGAACTTAAGGATCCCTTTTGTTTTTCAATTAGATAGTCAACCCTTTTCTCAAGTTCACAAAGGTTCTCTTTGGAGAGGTGAGGAATCTTCTCCGGTGATGAAATTGCTTTGACAACCGAGGCTACATCGTGAGAATTATCCCAAGATTCGTCACCATAGAATGCTAGTTCATCGATGATGTCCCATGATTCATGGGCGTCCTTTTCGGGCAATTTGCCTATGGCTGCTTGATCAATGGCGCGCTTGGTGCGGTAATTGACGTGGTCATAGAAGATTTGGACCAAGAGCCACAGATCAATGCCATAGTGAGGGACTTTTTGGAGTAAGTCCTTGAAACGAGTCCATGCTTCGTAAAGAGTTTCACCTTGAAGTTGTTGGAAATTCAAGATGTCATTCCTTAACTTGGTAGTTCTCCCCAGTGGGAAAAATTGAGCAAGGAAACGAGAGGTGAGATCATCCCAAGAGGTGATGGATCCTGCGGGTAAACGCTCAAGCCATTGACTAGCTTGGTCACGTAGAGATAATTGGAAGAGACGCAATCGTGTCGTCTCTCGAGTGGTAACATCAAGGTCTTTGGAATCTACGATTTTAAGGAAATCCTTGAAATGTTGATTTAGATCTTCAGAACGAAGTCCATGGAATGCACATCCGCTTTGCACCAACCGGATGGTGTCGGATCGCAAGGGAGACACATTGGCTCCTTGGGTGAGCTCAATGGTGTTTCGATAGCCTTGGTGGCTAGGTCGGGAGTATTCTCCTAAAGTGCGTGCTCTAGGTGGTTGGTTTGGTTGTGGTGGGTTTTGTTGTGGTGGGTTGGCGGGATCAAAGATATTACCACCTTCCATAATGGCGGATGGTAATGGCTACGAACAAAGGAACAAAGAAAAAGATAAACTAAAGAAAACCTAATAAAAGAAAATAAAAATCTCACTAGATAGGAATCTAATGAGTAGACCTAATAAAATTAAAATTCAACCTAAAAAATAACTATTCCCCGGCAGTAGCGCCAAAAACTTGATGCGTGGTTTTGCAACCTTGCAAAAGGTTTTACTTCTCAAGGGATCTTGAGAAGCTTGCAATCCCCACCAGGCAGTGTACCTGACCGATGTAGTATAGTGAGTGGCAAGTACCGGGGGATTGATCGTTCTCTAGGGGAATAGTGTCGTTAGGATTGAAAGCTAGTTAACTAGGTTTCAGGGTGAGGGATGATTCTTTTTGTATTTTTATGTTTCTATGGAAGCTAGTAAATATCTCGGGTATTGGAAGAGTGGGCGGAATTAGTTGATAGTCAACTAACCCAAATTACTACTAATGCAAATAAAATAAAATAAACAAGAAAAGTAAATTGGTGAACTTCTTATAATGAGAAAATGTGTTTGCTTAGATTTCACTACTCCCTAGCTATCTCTTATTGATTAATTGGTTTGTTATAATTGTTTGGATGAAGGGTTGCTTTCCTTAATACCAGTCGTGGGGACGTGTATGTCCTTCCCCAACTCTATAAGCTTCTATCTCTTCCTATGACGACACGTTTAGTATCCTATCATGGCCTCCTTAATAGTCACTTATGCATTAAAAACAACCAATAACATCGTAGTACACATCCGAATACGTTTCTTAAGACGTTCAAGCTTGTTACCATATAGGAGATCAGCCAGTTTTCTTAAGCCTAACACGAAATCAATCACCCAAGACAATCAAACAAACCAACAATCAATAATTAATAGCTAGGTTTCATTAGATCTAAGCAAACACTAAAAAACCTAAGCTAACATGTTAATATAAAGATAAGACAAACAATGAATCAAACAACACATAGACATATTGAATGATTAAAGGAAGAACTTATCTTCAATTGTACATGGAAGAAAAGAGGGTTTGAAATCCTAAAAATACTGTAAAAGTCGGACTAGGGTTTATCTCCAAAGTTGCACACTTAATGAATGAAAAATCCAAAACTATATATAGAGAATACAAGTTGACGGCGTCAGGTTATAAACCCTTACGCCGTCAGACCACCGTGATTAGGGTTCTCGGATCACCTAGATTCACTTCTGACGCCGTCACTCTTTGGTTCCTTCTGGGCCGTCTTGTGTACCATCAAAGCCAGACGGCCTCAACCTTGTAACACCTGACGCCGTCAGGTGTTAACTTCAACTTTTATTCTGGGTCGTCATGTGTAAAATCCACCATCATTCCACTATAAGGTAATGGCGTCAGCATGTAAAGCCTGACGCCGTCAGGTGTGATTTCCTGACTTTCTTGACTTTTNTCAATTGCACATGGAAGAAAAGAGGGTTTGAAATCCTAAAAATACTGTAAAAGTCGGACTAGGGTTTATCTCCAAAGTTGCACACTTAATGAATGAAAAATCCAAAACTATATATAGAGAATACAAGTTGACGGTGTCAGGTTATAAACCCTTACGCCGTCAGACCACCGTGATTAGGTTCTCGGATCACCTAGATTCACTTCTGACGCCATCACTCTTTGGTTCCTTCTGGGCCGTCTTGTGTACCATCAAAGCCAGACGGCCTCAACCTTGTAACACCTGACTCCGTCAGGTGTTAACTTCACCTTTTATTCTGGGTCGTCATGTGTAAAATCCACCATCATTCCACTATAAGGTAACGGCGTCAGCATGTAAAGCCTGACGCCGTCAGGTGTGATTTCCTGACTTTCTTGACTTTTCTTGTTTTCTTCATACTTGAGCATAGAAACGTCCGAAAAGCTCCAAAATGCACCATTTTCTAGAAATCACGTTCCAAGTACCTAAAATGAGAAAAGAAATGATTTGAGGTAATATTTGATCATAAAACCACCATTTAGGGCTTAAATGACCCCCTAAAAGTGTAACAAATATTTCCTTATCAGCGGTTTAGGACTCTTAGCAAACCAGAAATCATCAACACCAATGCTTAATAAGAATCAAAAGGAAGAGTTAGACGGTTTGTTTTAAAATTTCTATGATGAATCATGTGGAGGAAAATAGGATGAAGATGTCAACAATATCCGCTGCAACTCCGATTGTCAAAGTTAACCATGAAGAAGACATACCTTCTCCAGTATCCGGTTCATCAACAACTACTTATGAAGATGTTGATCTAGTACCAGATGCCCCTCCAACAACAATGATTCAACAAGAACTTTTTAACAAACAATACCACTCCAACCTCCTACCAGAATGTTGATGATCAAGTAATTACAAATGCATCATCTGAAGATCAACCTTCACAAATTCATTCGTGACGCCCAAAGCTAAGCTCGGTTTACCTTCTGAGACGCGATATGTTGATCCTTCAAACATGCATATGTTTTACCAACCACATCCGCACAGAAGAAGATTGACTCAAGATCACCCTTTAGAACAAGTGATTGGAAATCCTTCTAAACCCGTTCAAACAAGAATTGCTACACCAGATTACTATTTCTACAATTCATTTCTAAGTCAAGAAGAACCTGCCAACGTCAAAGCAGCACTTGCAGATACCGACCGAGTTGTCGCAAAGCAAGAAGAAATGGATCAACTCATACGCTATGACACTTGGAGAAAGGTTCCTAAGCCTCTTGGAAATATCATAATTGCATTGAAATGTATTCTGAAGAACAAGTTAGATGAAGACGGGGAAGTAATCCGCAACAAGGCTCACCTGGTTGCAAAAGGTTACAATCATGAAGAAGGAATTAACTTTGATGAATCATTTGCACCAGTAGTAAGGATGGAAGCAATTCGCTTATTCTTGGCTCATGCAGCTCATAAATCTTTCACCGTATACCAAATGGATGTGAAAAATGGCCTTTTTGTATGGGGAGTTAGAAGAAGAGGTGTATGTGAGCCAACCAGAAGGCTTTGTTGATCCAGACAGCCAAGATGACGTTTATGTCCATGACAATGCCGTTTATGGACTCAAGCAAGCATCAAGGGCATGGTACAAGGTGTTGTAAGATTATCTGCTCAAACACAAATTCATCACAGGTTTAATCGTTCTAACTTTGTTCATAAAATTAAAAGGTGACGACATCATGCTAGTCCAAATTTATGTCGATGATATTATTTTTGGATCTACGAATCCTAAATATTGCAAAAACTTTGAAAAATATCATGCGACAGAAATTTGAGATGAGCATGATGGGAGAGTTAAAATTCTTTTTGGTTCTACAAATTAACAAAAATCATCGTGGTATCTTACTTATGAAATTTTTGGAAAATTTTGAAATGGAAAAATCTGACTCTGTAAGTACACCAATGCTACGCAAGCCTAAACTAGATGAAGATAAAAAAGTTAAACCAGTTGTCTGCTACAAAATACCATAGTATGATTGGTTCACTCATGTATCTTACATCTAGTAAGCTTGATATTCATTTTGATATCTGCATGTGTGCCCGTTACCAATCACGGCCAACAGAAAAGCACCTTACTGTTGTAAAACGGATCTTTCGGTATATAAAAGGAACCATGTACATGGGCATGATGTATCTGAAAGACTGGTTTTGAACTAATTGCCTATTTAGATGTAGATTATGCAGGATGCCAAACTGATTGCAAAGGTACTTCAGGGGATGCTTTATTCATAAGGGAGAAGTTAATCAGCTGGTCTTCATAGAAGTAGAATCACACTGGATTATCTTCTACAGAAGCTGAATACATGTCTCTCTCCGATTGCTGTACACAAGTGCTATGGATGAAGACAAAATTGACGGATTATGGTTTCTTCTTCGAGAAAATCTCAATTTATTGTGATTCACAAAGAAGTTACCTGACGGAACCAAGATATCAATTTGATTTTAGATTCCATTGTTATCAAAAAGATACCAACAGTTCTTCATCTGAGTTTCGAACCAATTGTTAGCAGAAAAAAAATGGTTCTTCGTCTGAGTCTCGAACCAACGGTTAGCAGAAAGAAATGGTTATTCGTCTGAGTCTCGAATCAACGGTTAGCAGAAAGAAATAGTTCTTCGTCTGGGTCACGAATCGACGCTTAGCAGAAAGAAAGGGTTCTTCATCTGGGTCACGAACTGATTGTTAGCTGGAAGAACATGGGCACATGGGTTTCTTCGTCTGAGTTTCAAGTTGGTTGTTAGCAGAAAGAACATGGGATTTCTTCGTCTGAATTTCAAGTTGGTTGTTAGCAGAAAGAACATAAGGTTTCTTCGTCTGAATTTCAAGTCGGTTGTTAGCAGAAAGAACATGAGATTTCTTCGTCTGAATTTCAGGTCGGTTGTTAGCAGACAAAACATGAGATTTCTTTGTCTGAGTGTCATGTAACACCCCCATTTTTCATAGATCACAGCGGAATTTGATCTGGGGTATTACTTCATGGATACAAAGACAAGATAATAGAAAACGACTCGAAAAGAGACGTTTTTGAAAAAGGTGTTATCATTCATTTATTCATCAGAGTTTTTACAGTAAAAGAAGCACTTTTACCAAAAGAGAGGTCCCTAAGATACGTTTTTAAAGCAAAAGATGAATGATAACTAGTCTGGAAGTCCTCATGTCCAGTGCCACACCGTGCCAGGGTTCTTAAAGTGCTCATATACCTAGGATAACATGCTTAAAGAGTCAACACTAAGGTTGAGTGAGAGTCATAGAGTTAAGTAGATATAGAGTGAATACAAGTTCCACAGGGTTTAGCTGAAACCCTATGTGTGGAAAAGTTTTAGATAGACAAGGTTATTGCACTAAGCTCATGAACCACACGTTAACAGGTCCAGATCATGGGGTCTGCAGACCAAACCATGATGGGACAGAAAGGATAACTTGCCAAAGTTAATCCTTTAGAGAGGGTTCAAATATAGTAATTATTGGTACCCAAGACACAGGCAAACCAACGGGAGTTGTCAAACTCGAATAGATCTATCAACTATATTCGCATTCACTTGCGCAATTGATTAAGGTCATGAATTTAGTTATGTAATAGTGGCAGATAGTAACACTCGTGCAATAGCCAAAGAAAAAGACTTGTATTCAATTTAAAGCATGTATCCCCCTCACAGGGTTGTAAAGCATTTAAAAGTGAGGCTATGAAAACTCACCTGGGTCTAAGGTAAGTAGGGTAGGGGTATAGACAGCTCACTCACGTATCCTGGGGGTAGTCTAGGTGTGTGTATGTCAAGTCCTAGTTTAGGTTTTTAAGTTTCTCAAGTAATCACTATTAGGGTTTCTAGATATAACATAACATCGTTCGGGCCATCATAATCCAGAAGTACATACTCCTCACATGAAGCTCCCTAGTATTGTATTATGTTACTTAACATAATACCGTTCGGGCCATCATAATTCAGAAGTACATACCCCTCACATGAAGCTCCCTAGTATTGTGTCATGCTGTTATTAGATATTAGTTATAACATAACACCGTTCGGCCATCATAATCCAGAGGTCATGTAGTAAACGTTTGAGGAGCCAGGGCACTTTAAATTGTAAACCCAGCAAACTCGTCAAAAGGAATACCCAAATGAAACCCCTCACATGAAGCTCCCTAGTATTGTGTTATGTTGTTAACTAAAAATAGGTTTTTGATAATTATATGAAAATAGTCCGTTTATACCCTTCAAGTTTGCATATTTACAATATCTACCCTAAACTTTCAAATATATACATATTAAGCATTTAACTTTCTAACTTTCACATAATTAGTCCCTATACTTATATATTTTAAACTAATGACAGAAATAGTCCTTAAACTATATAACTTTCAATATTTACCCTTTATACCCTTAACTTAACAATATTTGCAAAACTAGTCCTTATAAGTTTATAACTCTTTTACTTTCTATCCTAGGGTTTTAGAACTTTGCATAAAGGGTCCTTATACTTATTACTTTTAAGAAATGTCAAAAATAGTCCCCAGACTTCATATTTTCAGAAATTTACCATATATACCCTTATGCATGAAAACATTTACAAAACTAGTCCTAAAATCATGTAAACTATATTTTTATGAAACAAAAGAGTTTCCTTGCTTATGTTTAAATAATATATACCTAACTAAGTCACCTAAATCAGATTATAACACATAATAAGGCAATATAGCATGTAAACATCAATTTATCCAAAATTAGGGATTTAAAATGGAAAGCTGTAAAAGAAAATGATCAAGGCTCTAACTTAGGTTCCTATGGGGTATAAGGCATATCATAACTATCCTAGGTCAGTACTAAGGCTAATAGTATCAAATATTAAGCTTACGTGGTCAAAGAGAGGTCTAACGAGATTTCTAGGGTTTCTCGGCTAGGTTTTGACTTCGACAAGGGTTCTAGGCTATACCACTCGACTTCTAAGGCTTCTAAGGGACTTATACTACAGAAATTATAAGGTAAAGAAGAGAGGAGTGATCGAGGCAGGATAAGCGGTGAAGCTTGTAAACCACGAGGATCGTTGTCCCAACGAGGGTTGAAATTGATCTTGTCACTCGAGTCGTGAGTTATGTGAGATGAATGGGTTTAAAAGATGTAATTTGGTTTTAATTATACTACGAAAGATTGTTAAAAACTTAAACGTAAATGAGAGCGCGTTTAAAAGTAATAGAATTTAGTACGAAAGAAAACATTAATTGTAAAGAGATTACAAACAAAAGAAATGAAAAGTTATTTTTGGCTTTTGTATTTTTAATTAACTAAAATGATTAAGTAAAAATAAAAGAAATTAAAAGGAATAAAGTAAAAGTGAATTAAATAAAAGATATGAAAATAAAATAAGAAAATAAACTGTTTAATTAGAAAAGAAGTTGAACTAAGTTGAATAGAACTAAAAAGGTTTTTAGAAATTTTGACGGAGTAACGTTTAGAATTAAACTAAAAGAAACTTCACTCGATAAACGATGAAGTGGAACAAAAGTCTAACTCGACTTGTAAAGGAAATAAGAAATGAAGATTAGAAAACTAAACACGACTCAAGAACTCAAGAACTTAAGACACCAAGACCATACTCGCGACACTTGACTCAATTAGTAAACTCATACTCGCTATCATCTAAGACTGGTACTCACTAAATTATAAAGACAAAGAAAACTCATACTCATAAAGTTTAGACATCATACTCGCAAGACAAGACTCCCCATACTCGCAAACTGTTTTGACTCTCCATACTCGCATAAACAAAGTCCATACTCGCAAATTTTAAAAAACTCATACTCACAAAGAACACATGATACTCGCATGAACTCTTGCCAAGTGAAACTCGCAAGATATTAGCTTACTCGCTATACTTTTTATTTCATACTCGCAAAGTGACTAATAAAACTGATACTCGCAACAGGCTTGCTGTCAAACTCGCAATGGAAACCAAAATCAATCTCGCAATATGCAAACACTAATCCATACTCGCAATAGTTAAAAACCCCATACTCGCAAAAAGTGAGATTGAAACTCGCAATTTTATATGACCCAAAATCTTACTCGCTAATCCCTATTTTTTT
>LBNU01036166.1:25670-42626 GCA_014162995.1 Artemisia annua | reverse complement strand
ACAGAAGACGTGCTTCTGTGGCAGAAGTGCGCGCTGTCCGCGACAAAAGTGCGCGCGGTGCGCGATAAAAGTGCGCGTTGTCCGCGACAAAAATGCGCGCTGTGCGCGTTAAAAGTGCGCGCTGTGCGCGAACATTACATCCACCTTTATAAGCGACAGAGGACGTCTCCCCTGCGGTAAGATTGTGCGAATTTTAAATCCGTCTTTGTACCGGGCTTGCAATACCTCTTACGTACGATCCGCTTACAAATATACTTGCGTGATGCGTATAGAAACAGTGGTATTATGTACCCTGGTAGCCCCCCAAGTTTGATGGTGCTACTCGTGTAGGAGCATTAAACTTAGTTATGCAAATCCTGAAAAACACTTAATGCAAATATTAGAAGTATATGCCGCGAGTCGCAACATATAAAACTTAATGAAGTAAAATATAAATAGCGTGAAGCATAGTATAGCACATAGCATATAAGAGAAGTAGTAGTGCGAATTACACCTATCGTGAGGTTTTATAACTACATAAAAAAAAGTAGCGCGTAGCTAATCTGCGAACGCAGTGCGCTCATGGCGATTGATTGTTCTTTTTCTTTTTTATAAAAACAATGGCGCGGATGGATGTACCGTAACCGCGACTAATAGTTTTTTTCGCACGTACAGACGCAGATATATGTATCGTGACCGCATAGACTCTAACGTTTGAGGATGATCGCAGTTGACCACGGCTTTTGTCTGCGTGCGCTCATGGCGATCGACTTAGCATCGTGGTGCCTGTATGTAACAGTGCGCTCATGGCGCCAATCTGCGAAGATGTCGTACGCATGGCCTAAAGCGGGTAGATTTATCGTGACTGCGTTGTGCGCATCTAAAAGATAAAGTAAATCCGATCCTGCGGACTTAATGCGTTATAAGTAAAATCGTGTTTACCAAATTTAAAAGATTTTCCTAAAATCTTCTGAATATTTAAAAGATAATTAGTTACACTTTTTGTGCGTATGCTTATCCTTTAGTGTGAAACCAAAAAGATAACATGCGATACAACTGAACCTGGTTCAAGTCGATTTTTTTTTTGTGAAACCAAAAAGATAACATGCGATACAACTGAACCTGGTTCAAGTCGATTTTTTTTTTNTAGGTCAATGAGAACAGGTGATCATTGCCTGAGACCGGGTCCTTAGGAAAAGGGTCCGGTTGGCATCAAAAGATGCATGAGATCGGGGTGTTCTCACAAATTTATGTTAGAAGTAATTGGTATATATGCATTTATATTGTCTAAAATTTAACCCAAGAAATGAAAAATCATTTTTTTGAGGCATTGGGATTACTTCGCAAGCTTTCCGATCACATGTAAATTAATCGAAATTTTGTCAAAAGTTTATGGGTCACGATAGCTTATTTGATTAAAAACGAACCAATTTGACCATTGTCTTTGGGTTTTATATTTGAGATGATAAATACAAACAATAAGTGAAGAATGAAGACATCAAAACACGAAGACTTAGAAGACAGAGAAGATTTTACGTATTAGTCCATTGTAAACTTAATTGTGAAAACTAGAAGGGGAGTTGAATAGTTACCGCTTTTAGGTTAATTATCTTTTAAAAACTGTATAATCAAATATTATAATCTTAGATAACTTTTTCAAACAGATCAAAAGATGTAACATGGATACTATCAAAGATATGATCTAAAAATAATTAAGTAGCAAGTAAGTAATAAAAAAGAAACATCAAACCATGACACGAGTATTCTTATCGTGGTTCGGGCGTACAAGGAACTCTATTTTTCCTTGCCCTACGTCCACGCCCTGAGTATCCAACTCGGAGAGTTAAAGCACTAGTCAACAAACTCCTTTCCCGTGAGAAACCTTTACACTCGTCGCTTACACGTTTATCCGTACAGAAAGCTCAAATACCGGATTCTACGTTCAAGTAGAACCAACCTATCGTCCCTAATTCCTTTTTACCGATACTAAGCTAGGATGTCGGTCTTATACCATGGTACAACCACTCCCGTTAGCTTCTTTACTAAGGTACAACAACTCCCGTCACACTTATGTATATTTAGCTAAGCTAAAATACTAACCGATCACTTCTACACAAGATACAAATTAAGTATAAACTACCGAAGTCTATACATAACAAAGCTAACAAGTTTTGCAACTTATGATTTGAAACTTGTAACTTCTTGGATGAACTTGTGAACTCCTTTGCTACATAAGAGAATCACACAAGTCAAATGTTACTGAGTTAGATGAGAGGATATGTGAAATATATGTCCTAAAGTGATGAGAGATTTCTTGCAAGTAGTTTGGTATTTATACACAAACAAGCATCAGCTCTAGCGGAAACGGCGGCACCCTCAAAAGGGTTTCGCCCGTGTAACTCCAGGGTTCCGCCAGAACTGACACTACAAAACTTGCACACAAAGTTGTAATAAATCTCTCCAAGACAAACAAGGTCACATCAACTTATTTCATGCATTGACTCAATGTGGAATGCTTCCAAACATGTGTAAGAATCAAAGATGGTCAAACACATAAACTTTCCATAAATGCATATTGATGATATGTGACACTTTCTTTTTAAAGAAGTAAAAACTATGTTATGTTTAAAAAGAAATGTAAAGTCTAGACTTAAAACTAAAGTGATGATTTACTTATAAGCTAAAGTTTGTACTTTGTCATTAACAAAACATAACAAAGATCGTAAAATATAAATAACGTTTTTAGGCGATATTTGTATTAACATAATTCTCTAGTATATAAAGAGATACAAGTTATTAGGTTTTATGGTGTGTCAAGATGTAAAATACCAGGATATGTATGTGTGTGTGTGTAACCTAGGCGTAGGGTATGGGAAAAATGCCTATGGTTAGTTTGTGTTTAGCCTCAAGAATCTTATGATTCCTGTTACTGTTGAGTAACTGTACTACACTTGATCAAGTAGTAATTGGGGTTATTAGTTGTGTTTGTAATTGTATGTTATAGTGAAGAAGATAATGACGAGAAACCTTGATACAATAAAATTGTTGTTCTATTTACTCCGCTGCATATTGTCATTGTTATTGTTGTCCCTAGTGCTCTAAACGATCTTAGCCACAATTGTTAAACGTTCCTTAAACGACATCCTTTTTGCTTTCCAATCGGCGAGCAGTTTTTATACTTCTCGACCACAAGAACCGATTTGGTCTTAACATCATCATACTTATGTTATCATAAATTTATAACAAAAAAAGCTATGATATTGAATTAATTCGTTTTGTTTCTGTTGGCTGGTTAAATGTTACTACCTATCAACTAATGTTTATAACAAAGAGATTTGATGATTGTACGTGAGAAAACAAACATACATAATAAACATCGAACAAAGAAAGAATTTGAGAGGCGTGAAGATTTCCTTGATGTTGAAAGGATTCCTCAATAATAGTAAAATGGTTTGAATATTAACAAAAAATGGTGAATCTTTTAGAGTTTTATACTAATACTTGTGCTCATTTTACGATAACATAAGAACTTACAGATTATTGTTATACTCCATCCGTCCCAAATTATAAGTCCACTTTTAATTTGCACAAAGTTTAAGAAATTCCCACTAACTACCCTTTTCACCAATCAAATTTCTTCTTTCTCCACTAAAATGAATTTGGATTGGTTTAAATGGAAAAGTGGACAAAGATTTTAGGACAACCAAAAATATAAAAATAGACTTATAATTTGGGACGGAGGGAGTATTACATGTAATACGTCAAGCGAGTTTGACTTTCAAAAAAAAATCTTCTAGCGCCTCCAGCTTCTATGAATAAATTGTATTGATTTGGATTTTCACGAATTATGTTTGATATATCATTGGAAAGCTAAAGATATGTATTTTTCTAATGTCAAAAGATTAATCATTTTAAGTTATACACAAATTATACTCTGTTCACGACATCATGTTAAATGTTCAAACTTACAGATTAATGTTATATCACATATGATAAATCAAGCTGATTTGACTATCAAACGAAATATGCTATATATCACATGTTAAGTGTTCAAACTGTATTGATTTGCACGTTCATAAACTATGTGTGATACATGGTTGGAAAGCTAAGGATGCGTAATTTTCAATGCCAAAAACGATGAGTCATTTAGAGTTCTACAAAAATATTTAAACATGATTTACAAAAGCATGTTGAGTGTTCGGACTTACAAATTAGTGTTATATTATAAGTGATCACCGTGAAAAAATAAATAAATAAATAAAATAAAAAATGTCGGAAGTATATGAAAGTGTCCCCTCTATTGAAAGATAATTAAATGTTCGTCACGATGATGTAATTTTTATAGGTTAACAGTTTATGGTTTTTTGAGATATGTAATTTTTAAAAAAGAAAGGTGAAAGTAGGTTTTAAAAAAGAGGGGTGAAAGCTAAATCCCTGCGTGATAGTTTAGCAGCCTTTCACGAATTGATTTTAGATATTATACATATTTTTGTTATTAGTTCTTCCATTGAAGGATGTAAACTGACTACTTCTGCCACAGGTTATATTAACATGACGAGAATGTGTTTTGTGTTTCTTCATGTTCAGATCGATGAAAAACCAAAATCGTTGATAAAATGTGTTACACCAAAGAAGGATGCGAAGCCGGAGAGAATGTCATGATAAGAAAGTTGCTGCAAAATTAATTTTCGCCACATCCTCTTCTGTTTTTCATCGTTCTTTGTGTACGTCCATCTTATTGTTGATCTTGGTTTTTTGTCGATTTGAAATTAAATCGACATAATTATAGTGCTAAAACAGGTGACAACAATACTAACCACATATCTATCAGTAGTTTTAGCGACTTGGTCTCCAATACTGCCGATACGATGTACTGTGACCATGTATCATACTTAGTATCTGTTGAAAAATATGGTCAATTAATTAGTTTGAATGACAATTGATGGTCATCAATTATACCAATGGGTGTTTATAGCAAGATTAATTTATGGTCATATGTAATAACCAATTTAATTCTATGTTGATGAGCCATTAGTAGGATTAAGTGTGTAATTTAATCCGACCGTTTTTCCCTTGACCTCCTCACATATAAATGAGAGCTTCTCTCATTTGTCTAAATACATCAAAAAATACACAACTAAATCACTCCTCTCCTTTTGTGTTACCATTGATATTTCTTGTGTATCCGGTTCGTAATAGAGGGAAGACACGGTTTTGGTTCGCTTTGATAACCCGTTTGTGCCAACGGAGTTATCGTTGCTGTTGTATCCTGGGAGATAGACGTTCACGATTCTCAAGCACCGTGGAGAGGACGACTCTGTCTTAAGGAAAATGTGAGCATCACAGGCCTCAACATTTTCCCTATTTGTGTTTTTTTTTTAGTCTCCACGATCAAAAGATTTAAGGCATCATATTCTACACTTCAAGATGAAGAGTATGTTTAGTTATCATATTTTTTAATATAGAATTTGTTAATATAAAATCAACACAATTTAATAAGCATTTTAAATGTTTATTCCACTCAGGGGAAACAAATTGGAGTGTCGTTTCTTTAATGAAGTGGTTGACAAGTTTAAAGAAATCGCATCTAACAGATATTCATCCGGATTGATAGCTGTCATCATATAGTTAGCAAAAGTCGTTTATTTTGAAGGTATTATACTATAAACTAACAAACTTAAACATTTTTCAATTGAATTTATGTAAATATATCCGAATTTATTATTTATTATTATCATTTTATATAGGTGCGCCAACTATTACCATGCATCATAGAGGAGCCAGCAAAATATATATCAATGACGATAATTCTGAGGTTAAGATGTTTAGACACGGGTAATAAAAAAAAGGAAATTTCTTTTAAAACGTATCATACTTGTCCAAAAAATCACTTTTGAGTATCAAACTTTTTTTTTTCCTTATTGGGTTACTAAACTTTCATTTTTGGCCTCTTTTACGCACTTTGGGACGTTTTTGCCCCTCAAATTTTTGGAAATCCAGGGGCAAAAATGTCATAAAAATGTCCTAAAGTGCGTAAAAAAGGCCAAAAATAAAAATTTAGTACCACAATGACGAAAATAAAAAGTACGTTACTCAAAAGTGATTTTTTTGACAAATATGGTACGTTTTGAAAGAATTTTTGTTATATAATCCTTTCAATTTGAAAAAACTAATTTTATTACATCATTATTTTTTGTAGTTATAAATACAAGTTGGCATATAAAATGAGGCATGATTTTCAAGCAGCGTTACAAAATAATGTTTGAAGAGGTTATTGAAAAGTATATCTCACATTGACTCCTTCAATGTCTTTGTTCAAGACATTTTATTTTTTAATGGTTTCCTAATTTTCGTTTAAGACTTTTTTTAAAGTATGTTTGTTTCTATTTGGTACATTTCAATAATGACGTAATTTTTATGTTTTTCATGCAAGTTTCGTATCTTTATTTGATGTATCTATATCGTTTTCTTCAATTAATTTTGTTAGTTATAATGTATGAATTTGTATTTCGTGTAGGTCTAACCATTATGTATTTATTTTCTTATGATACTTCCAACTATTTATTTTTATGTATAATAACTATTATTACTACATATAATATATGACCAATATATAAAGGAATTTATTTTATTTGTCTCTTAAAATATTTTTGTAAAACAATTTTATTAAGCGTACCCGGCCGTAGTACACATAATATATAACAGTATCCTTCAAGTTGCAGCTAATAAATTGAATTAGGTATTAGGATGATAGAAATAGAGTTTTTTTGAGAATTTGCATAAAAAGGACAAAGGTAAAGGTGACTAACGCGATTTCAGGGCGGAACGGGTAACAGCTAAGTATTGTGAGATTGTCAAGAAAAAGAACGATGTTGATGATTAGTTGCTATTCCATTTGATGATGAAGCATGGGTAGAGTCCACTGGTTTTAGAAAGAACAACAATGGACATGGATTTGGGCTTACAAAACAAGTAGAGCGGATATATAAGAAGGCAAAAAGATCAGCCGCTAAAAGATCTCGGGCATACACTTCAAGAATGGTTAATGAGGCTTGGATTGAATCAGAAGTTAATAGCAGACTAGAAAGCCAAGTAAAAGCATTTGAGGTTGACATGCAGCAACAAGTTCAAGAACAAGTGCATGAACAAGTTAATAAATTCTTGGTTGAGCTGCAAAATCAAGTTTCTACATTCTGGTGATTCATTTTGGTACATTCTGCAAATTCTTGGTACATTCTACAAAATCATAAGTTAATGACCAAACATTTTAGTACTTTTAGTCCTCATAATTTGCATTACTAGTAGGATATCTGATCGTTTATTGCGGCGAATCATATAATGGTTTCTTTGTAGAGATTTGTCTCCTATATTATTATGATGAAGCCGTTAATGATGCTGATGAATAAGAGACCATTCTTTCAGTAAAAAAGCTTAAAGTTATACTCTCAGAATTCTAAGAAACCGTGTATTAACTTTGCCATCATCTTTGGCTTGTTGGCCTGTGCGCCCAACACAGAAAAACGATGACTTAATAGCAGATAAGTAAACAAAAGATGTGTGGCATTAACTTTCCAAAACAGAATCCCCCTTAATCCATAAAAACTTTGTTTTCTTTAATCTTCTTGTTCCTTGATGCCTTCTTGTTGCATTACTTCTCAATCAATTTTTACTAGCTCTTGATCCTTGGTGTAATGACTTTTGGTTTGTTGGCAAAGGTTTAAACACCGTTACTTTGGCTTAGCCAATTTGCAGCCTTCTCTAGTTTCCCAACAGCGGGTCTCGGGTTTTGGCAAAAGAACCTGCCTTCATCAAACTCGTTGTTGGATACTACTCTCATAGGTTCTATATTGAACCGGGTCTTGGCGTGTTGTAGTAAAAAAACTACAAAATCTAAAACTTTTTCTTGTTTGTTATAACTTCCGCTTCTAACTGGTAAACCAATGAGCCTTCTTCTTTCTTTCTGCTCTTTAATCCGACATCTTCTTCTTCTTGTGTTAAACACCATCGTGTTGAACCGTTTCTATATTATCTTCAGACTGCCTATCCATGTTGCGTTCTTAAAGAACGCAGGTTGATTCCTTGGAAGAATGATTTGAACATGAATGGGTGTTGTTTGATCCTCGGCTCTGAGCCACTGTTAAAAACGGTATGTAATCGGATTTGCACAGGTCTTTGTATAATCCCCAGGATCTATATGAATCAACCAAACTTCATGCAAACATCATCAATGAACAATAAAAAAAAACGGAGGAAGTGGGGTTGAACCCCCTTATTAAACGATATTAATAAACTGAATGGGTTACAATTCAATACAGAAATTGATCCCTTTATGATTAGATATATGATGAAGCGTTATATGTTCGATAGAATAAGAGACATTCGTTCTTAGTAAAAGCTAAACGTTATAACCCTGAGAATTCTAAATAACCGTATTTATACTACCATCTAATCTATTTGTTTGTGCCGCGCCCAAACCAGAAAAAACAGATGGACTTTAAATTAGCAAGATAAGTAACAAAGATTGTGATTAACTTTCCAACACGACTCATATGACAGCACGCTTAATATCCTTATCAATATAATAAAAGACTAATAGTCTTATAAATGTAAAGGGGTATAATAATGCCCCAGCATTGGATTGTAAGTACCTTGGTTTCAATTGTATCTTAAGTGTAAGACATATGACCTACATGATATTATTGAATTCCCGGCAACCAAGACCACCATACCAAATTGTGCAATTATGAAACATAGCCTGGTTCATATGTATAATCCGTTCATATCTGTAATTACACAACTTTTACCATTAAATAACACCGGGATTGCCTCTGCATCTCATATGTATTTTTCCATTAAAAACAAAATTACACTATCACCATCTCGATGAACACAAAAAAACCTAATTACCACAACCACCAAATAAAAACCGCCTCAAGACTCCTACACGATCCAATCTTGAACCGTTGTCATATAAACAAATGAGGAAAATCGTCATCGATCCATTTTGAAGCTTAGCTTTCTAAAATATCTGAATATAAAGAGAAGACAATATAACAAAGCGTGTTATTTTCTCTCTTTAATCGTTTCAAGACAAAACCAGCAAACCTAAAAAACGTCGAACCTACCGACCCTCCCAAAGGACCATGAAGCATGGTCTCTGGTCGTTGTTCTTGCCTCTTCGAAGTCAGCTGATATTACATGAAGAGAGGTGCCAAATTGAAGGGAGTGTCTACTATATAGAAATGCTTTTCAAATATTACATAGTTTTACTTTATTATATTATAGCAAGAAGTTAGTTTTATGTTTTTGGTGGTCTTATATACGGAGTAGTATGAAGAATTAATAGTATCATTGGTGAAGGTTGTATATTGGGATTTATGGGTGAGTTCCAAACAAGGATGACAAGAAATTTAGTCCATGAAAAAATAGATTTGCGTTGTTTTAGGTGAGATGACAAGTTTATATATGAAATGTGAGATATTTGGATCTAGATTATGATGTGTTCGTGATTTGGCAAAAGATTAATTAGGGCAATAGTTATATATCAAAAAGCTTTGGCGCAAAAATATAGGTTAAATATTATTTGTTGCAAAAAATGAATCACTTGATAGTAAAGGAGAGTAAATTCCGTACCAAAACTAAAATTCATATAAAATCCCTTGATGTGTCCACCGCACGGGCTAGGCATTTTAAACACGTGTGCATCAGCACGGATCCAGAGGACAACCCCAAAAAATATTGTGTATAAATCGCATCTCACAAAAAACTTTCTTATTTATCTATAGCTTATACATCGTTTCTTTTTCTTCTATTTGACTTTGACTAAAAGTTATAAAGTTCTTATTCTGAAACCGTGAATCAAAATCGGATATGTGTGATACAAAATAGGAGAAATCTTTGTTAGTAGTAATAGTGTATGATATGTTAAATACTAAGACTGTGTNATAGGGATCAATTTCTGTATTTGAATTGTAACCTATTCAATTTATTAATATTAGTTTATAAGGGTTCAAACCCCCATCTTCCTCGTTTCTTTTTTATTGATTCATTGAATGATGTTTGCATGAAGTTTGTTTGAGCATATAAGATCCTGGAGATTATACAAGACCTGTGCAAATCGATTACATAGTTTTTAACAATCCGTTTCATTCCATGCTTGAGGAATATAAGATATCAAGGCAAGAAAATGAGGTAGAACGAAAACGACCACGTGGTAATTTTGCCCCATCTACTTTAAAAAGATATGGTTGAACGGGTTGAAAGTTACCCACATGCTCTTTCAATACATAGAACCTCCTAAACTGTTTCATTACAAGAAATTATTTTGTGATCACAGAAAACATGATATATAATTGTAAAAAACACGCAAAGATGTTTTCTTATTTGATCAAATTTGGAGTAGTTCATGGAAGAAATATTCGAGAATCAATAAAAATTGTTGAGCTAACTAGTCACCCCAACCGGAATGGTCCATCACTCCATCTTAACCCATATAAAAAAACCTATTTTCGAAATACGCCTGTCTTGCTACTCATTATAACACTTGTTCATCTAATAAGAAATCGATTATAAAATAAAACTTAAGCTTGAATGACAACTTGAAAAAAAAACCGAAACTAGAACTGAAATATTACCAAGAAAAAAAGAAGGCAAAAGTCTATGCGGTTTGGTTTAAGCAAACTCACAAACAGAAAACGGAACTCTCATTTTTGAGTTTTGGTTTTAGGCAAAACCGCCCCATCTTCAGACCACCTATGGCATAATGCAGACTAAATCTTCTCGTCTATAAATCATGGGTGAAACTAACAAATGTATATATAATTATAAAAGATTTGTGCATCATTATTGTGCTTGGTATTGATCTGGGGTATATTTGATGCTTATTCCCACTTTAATTCCGATGTTAAATGTTTTAGTTATATATTAGTTTTTCTTACTCATACCATTCACTTCTTTACAGAGACATCGATGGATGAGTATCATCAAAACTATACCACACTAATTAGTAGCTTTTTCTTCATGCAGGTCTTTTAGAGGTGCACAAAATTTTACATATCATAAACTTGATCGATGAACATTATGTACCCCAACTTGAGGCTGTTTGTAGTAGAAATAAGCATGTGGTGTGTTGCATGTCTGGCCAAAATTCGTCATGCATTATATATTGATTTGAACCAATAATTACACCCAAAATGTACTTGAGCTGATGCGGTACAAGAGTTAGCATATTCTTGGATGGAGCAATGGGATAAATGGGGTGGAAAACGGCCCAACTTAAAAGGACCATTACGTTTGGACCTGAGTTTCGAATTTTCCCCAGATTGAGCTACTTTCTATTTTTAGTTTGATTGAATAATTATTATAATTTGTGTGATTTAAGGGATTTACCCTAATCACCCAATGTCTTAGCCGTCTAGTTATTTTGTTCTGCGAATTTTAATTTTGAGAATTTTGGCACCTGTCAAAACTAGCATCACCCTTTATAATGAGATATGGTGTAAGGAGAAAACCATTGAATAACATACAATTTTCTCTCAATTCAGTTCTACTTATCATTTTCATACTTCCGTTTTGCGTCCTGCGTGTATTTGAAGGTCTCTTTTAACAACGAGCTGAGATCCTACAAATACAAACAAGTTTAAACCTTCAATCGAAAAGCGCTACAACCAAAACCAGTTACACATAATTCGCCAAAAAAACAAGAGCTCCTTGCAGATGATCTTGTTGATTTATGCACGAGTTTCAAGGTTAGTGTCTATTATTGAAGAGTTTTTATAAATCCATATATCCCCATTAATTGTTTTATATTACGTACCATTTACAAATGTATTACTACTTGTATCAAGCAAAAGTTACAACATATGATCTATTTAACTGTCATACATATTTTTGAAAAGCAATTATATATAAGTGAATATTACATTGACACTAAAAAATAATACCGAAACTAAGAACAATACCAAACTAATATGACTCTAACGCACCACGACCCTAACAAGCTTCAACAACTTCCAACAAAATCATCCAGCAACAATGACCCTAATACTAAAACTCTTCTACGGGATCTAACTATCGAGGGAAGAAACTCCGACATCCAAACCCAACATAACTCACACCACCAAAGGCAATCACCCGATACACAACATGAAAACGGGTGAAAAGACCAACCATGACACTTTCAAGCAAGACAAAACCCGTCGAAACCTCAACCAAACAGTTCCAAGTGTTGCATTGTTTGTGATTGTTTGAGGCTCTTCCCTATTGTCTAGATCTAATGTGGTCTTTGTTTTATGTCCGTAGTGTATACATATGTATGTATACATCGTAACTTTATATTTTGATATCAGTAACATCTTAGATACAATATAAATTCAAATATTAATTGACCTAAAATTTATACTATATCATTGTGAAATTAATAAAATGGATGTCAAGTCTTTATTGAACTTTTATGAGACGGTGGTCCTTTAATTTGCCCAAATGCCCATACATTTGACCAATATGCATGATTGAAGGCTTTAAACTGTAGAGTACATAACACGTACATAATAATAACATTAAAGAGATATGAGAAGTGATAAAATCACAAAAAAAGATCCACAAAAAACTTCACAAGCTAATGTGTCAGGGGCTCATTGGTTTGCTTTCTCTCCCCTCTCTCTTATTTACCCGATCATTTTCTTCCACATCCTTTTGTGAGAGTTTTTTTGTAGATCTTCTTTTATGATCATATCATTTCTCAAGAGATATTACGTACGTTGTTGGTCCTTGACTAATTACTAGCATTCACTTTTAGTATTTTTATTTCTGTTTTACCATTGGTGGTTCATTAAAGCACTTTTCTACAGAGTAACAATTAAATAACAAAATTCGTCTCTCAAGTCTTAAAACTAGTTTGCAAATGTGAAAAACTCTCCTTTTTCTTTTTTATGAAAAGAATTGTACAAAGTGCAGTATAAATGATGGTAAATTGTCACTATTATCTAAGGGCCCTAGACTACTCATAGTGGTGACTCAGGTCATCCACTGCCACTTCAGCTTTCTCTCTCCGGTGACCAGACATGACCCATGTGTCACAGTGGTGACCAACTTTTTTTTTCTTGTTTTTTAATTCAAACATTTTAAACAACATATTTAAAATTCATTAAAAATAAAAAAAAAAACGTTACAACTATTATTCAAATAAACATTAAAAAATTACGTAAATTATTCAAATAACATTAAAAACATTACAAAAATTCTTCATCGTCTTCCTCATCGTCATCGTCACTACCGTCTTCGTCTTCATTCTCTTGAATGACTTGGTTTCTACGATTTCTCTAAATGTGTTCGATCAAATCAGATTTTAAGTGTAGATGAGTTGATGCATCTTGGAGCTCCTGAGTAACTACTAAAAATTCTTCATGCGTTCTTTAGGGATAGTGATCAAGGTGACCCTCATCTTCGAACCATGTAGGACATATCGCCCGCTGCTTGTGTCGAGTGATCATATTATGTAACATGATACATGTATATATAATATCTAGGAGATCATGTTTATACAACCCTCGAGCCGGAATTTTAAGCATTTTTCACTTCTTCTTCAGCACACCAAGAGCCTGTTCCATATCTTTCATTGCTGCTTTGTGCTTCCTCTTGTACAATATTCTTTTTTCATCACCCGTGGGAGGATTTGAAATGGACTTAATAAGAACGGATCATTGTGGATATATCCCGTCAGTAAGATAATATCCCCTTTTATATTGTACATCGTTAGCCTCGAATTCAAGTTCTGGTGCTCTACCATATTTTATATCATTGAAAACAGGGGAACGACGTAAAACATACACGTGGTTATTCATCCCGGAGACACCAAAGAACGCATGTCAATACCCACTAATAGTTTATATAAAGTTAGTTTAGTCGATTTATCCAGCTTTGTTTTATAAAAGTATGCCTTGATCTTGTCTATCTTCTCTTTTAGTGTCTCTTCCTTCGATCTGTTGCTGCTGCTAATATAGCCGTTGGAACCGGTTCGGAACCGGTTCTTCCAAACCGGTTCTCGAACCGGATCCAATAGAACCGATTCCGAACCGGTTCAAGGGTAAAAATCAAGAACCGGGTAGGGACATGCGGATCCAGTAAGAACCGGGACCGGTTCTTCCAAGAACCGGATTTGACCGGTTTCGGTTTCGGTTTTTTTTCGGTTTCGGTTCCGGAACCGGTTAGGATGGCCACCTCTACCCACCATATCCTCTTCCGTTTCCCATCTTTCTTTGTCTGAGTGCAATTTACTTAACTAAAGAAAAATAGAATACCGAAGAACAGGTAGTGGTAGAGTGGTAGTAAATTAGTGCAAATTATCTCTTGCCATCTCCTCTTCCGTTTCCTATCTTTCTTCGTTTAAGTGCGTTTTATAACTTATCATTGTTTTTATTCATAAATAGACTTCACGTACTATTTTTCAGACGGGATCCTAAACAGACACGGAAATATAAAGGAATGCTGTGAAACTATATTTGAGCATTATAAATTTGTTGTAGCCCATTTTATAAAAAATTGACTTTACAACATTATAATATAAACCGACTAAAAAATAACGCCAATAATAATTTATGTATCCAAACGTCCAGCCCGCGAAGTACGGGCCTTAAAATAACGCCAATAATAATTTATGTATCCAAACGTCCCGCCCGCGAAGCGCGGGCCTTAAAAACTCGTTAGAAACATTTGTATTGTTTATATAAAGCAAGAAATTACACTTATGATATGTTTATTTTGGTTACAACACTGACAATTTATGCGAGGACTCCTTATCACAATGGTCTCTTCTTCTTTATTCAATGATATCACATACACGATTATGAGAAGTTCTCTGTCTATGGACACCAGCCTTCATATCTTTAGGATCAGAATACCTTTATAAAAACACTCAAGAAAATGTCGTGTACCATGAAAAACCCACCCAAGGTAGTACATTTTTTTAGCTTCTTTTTGTGAGCATTATTGTTGGTTTAGTTACTTAATGAGATGTTGCATGATGCATGCAGAACTTTGAGGTTTTCGTAGTTGGGCATTTTCGCAATCGTGTGGTCAGCTTGTTGCTGCATTCATCAAAATCAGACAAGTTCTTTTTCATGTTACTGGCAAGTGATAGGAGTTACTAAGGCTTTCCGTCAAAATGAACAATTGTGTTATACTGTTATGCCAAAAAGAAATCAGTTTGTTTCGTTATGTTTATAGTAACACTTGCACCAACTTACTCACATTTGCCAAATATACGAAATTGCAGCGGAATTAATATTCAGCAAGTATTAATATAAAACTGGCTATGAATCCTGGTACACAATTCAAAATTTAAAACAATGTTATCGCTTGCTATCAGCTCACCAATATAAACACATCATTAGATTTTGTAGTTGAACACGAGACATACCTAACAGGATAGATAATATCATAGCTAGCAACCAGAGTTACATTCACAGATGCGAAAGGAAATTAGAAATTGCAGTGGCATAATATCTTTAAAGTGAGTCTCAGCTCTACTAAAACTATCCTTCCAAATTATTTAGATTTCATGCTATCATAGAAGAGTTCAAAAGAAAACACCAAACCACATACTAACTAGCGTGCCATGATCTGAAATATTCACTGTTCGGACCCCTCCGTCCCATCTTGGCATTCATCCACGAGACTCAACCGAAATAATCCGCCTTCCTTGCTTGCTGTTCCCACGACCTCATCACCATTCTTAAGCACACCATCCGTGACAGCCCAGGTGGTTAACAAATTGCTCTCACCAAGTTTGCTTAAGGATAAGATACACTTGATGATTTTGGGCATATGAAACACATTTCTAAGAATCCAAACCTTGCCAGTGGCCAACCGAAGCTTCACTGTACCTACCCCAGCAACTTCAGCACGCGTATCGACGTAGTCCAACTTCACCTCATGGCCATTCAATGGGTGGTAGTCAACAAACATGTCCCTTGAGTTACAGACATGAACCGTGCATCTATTAGACAAGATCCACGAACGAGCCCTTGCTTTGATCAACTCTGGGCTCTCACCGGCAACCAACAAACTTATCGTTTCATCATGCACCACTTTCACACCTGAGTTTTCTTCCAAGACACTCAACCGATACAATCCATCCTCCTTGTACCCTTTTCCAATGACATTGCGACCCTTATTGATGACACATTCCTCGCCCCCAAAAGACACACCGAATCCGACATCAGTAAGTTTGACGACAGATATGAGACACTTGGTGATTGTGGGAATATGGAAAACGTTTTCAAGAGTCAAAACCTTGCCTGTGGTTAATGGAAGCATCACTGTTCCAAACCCAACCACATCGACATGGCTATTGTTGTCCAAAATCACCTCATGACCAGTCACTGGTTCGTAATCAACAAACATGTCCCTTGAGTTACAAACATGCACAGTGCATCTAGTAGCCAAGTACCACCCTCGAGCCCTAGCCTGGGTTAACTCCGGATCCTCATTGCAAACCAACAAGCCTATTGTTTCCTTGTGCACCACCCTTTCAGTGTCATGTGGCATGTTGATTCCTAAGATTACATCAGAGATATCAGAACACAAATTTTTAACAAGACAAACAAAGATCAAATGCTCGCATAACAAAATGCATACAAAAGTCAAAACTTTTTAACAGCTGTTTCATGCATTGACTTGTCGTAAATTTTTCCATTGCTATCAAACTAAAAGATGAAAGTTGCATGATAATCCTTTTATTGTACTAATAAAAACAGGATAGAAGGCTATAAGCATTGTAACACACAACAAGCGACTTTCGACCCATGACTATTTTCCATTTTAGCATATGAAAGTAAACTTTTACCCATTTAGAATGTTTCCAAATTTCTCACTGAGTTTTGTTTGTTTTAATTCCCTTTTGGTTTTTACGATTAAAATTTTATTTGTTTCATTCATATCTTCTATACATGACAGACATTATCACTTGTAAAATAATAA
>LBNU01036166.1:10247-25141 GCA_014162995.1 Artemisia annua | reverse complement strand
TTTTCAAGAGTCAAAACCTTGCCTGTGGTTAATGGAAGCATCACTGTTCCAAACCCAACCACATCGACATGGCTATTGTTGTCCAAAATCACCTCATGACCAGTCACTGGTTCGTAATCAACAAACATGTCCCTTGAGTTACAAACATGCACAGTGCATCTAGTAGCCAAGTACCACCCTCGAGCCCTAGCCTGGGTTAACTCCGGATCCTCATTGCAAACCAACAAGCCTATTGTTTCCTTGTGCACCACCCCTTCAGTGTCATGTGGCATGTTGATTCCTAAGATTACATCAGAGATATCAGAACACAAATTTTTAACAAGACAAACAAAGATCAAATGCTCGCATAACAAAATGCATACAAAAGTCAAAACTTTTTAACAGCTGTTTCATGCATTGACTTGTCGTAAATTTTTCCATTGCTATCAAACTAAAAGATGAAAGTTGCATGATAATCCTTTTATTGTACTAATAAAAACAGGATAGAAGGCTATAAGCATTGTAACACACAACAAGCGACTTTCGACCCATGACTATTTTCCATTTTAGCATATGAAAGTAAACTTTTACCCATTTAGAATGTTTCCAAATTTCTCACTGAGTTTTGTTTGTTTTAATTCCCTTTTGGTTTTTACGATTAAAATTTTATTTGTTTCATTCATATCTTCTATACATGACAGACATTATCACTTGTAAAATAATAAAATTCTCTAAACAAAAAATATTCAGATTTAACACGATTTGTAACAGAGCTTAAACAAGAAAGAAAAACTCACAAAATCCGGACAGACCATATACAGTGTCTTAAATAACAGATTCCATGCGGTAAATGCACTAGTTAAATCATAATGAACTTCTCAAATATAATGCCTTGCAGTGGTCTAGGCTACACTAATAATCCTTCTCATACTGAACTTGCCATTATGACTTATGAGGGGTAAACCTTAACGGGAGTTCATTGGTTTCATGAATCAAGTCAAATCATTAAAACAAAACAAAAACAAAAGGGCAAACGTTTAAAAAAGGTACCATAGTTGCCACCATTTGTTTTTATGGGTAGCGAACATTTTTTTTTTTCTTAAACGGGTACTTTTTTTCAAATTCGGCCTTTTTGAGGTATTTTGCTACATTTTGCGACATTTTTGCCCCTCTCAGCTAATAGAAGAAAAAAAAATTCGAATGGCAAAAATGTCACAAAGTACCTTAAGAAGGACGAATTTGAAAGAAAAGTACCCCTATAAGCAAAAAAAAATTTGTTCGCTACCCAGAAAAACAAATGGTGTCAAGTATGATACTTTTTCTAGCCTATTTCTAGCGAAATTTAATCTCGACTCCTGAAATCCGAAAATAACTAAGTATTTGTAGTTATAGCAATGTTTCTATCAACGATCCCTAATCCAATTGTAGTTCTTGTGCAAAAAATTCATATCAACCAAATAATATCATATAACTGCATGCAACCTTAAAAAAAATCACCAAGATAACTTTGTAAACAAAGACATCTCACTAAAATAACTTTGTCACAATTTAAAGGTACTTAGGGAGTATTTGTTTAAGCTTATATAGTGGGCTTATCGCTTGCTTGGCTTTCGGCATATGTTTCATAACCTCATTTTTATCGCTTATTATGACATAAGAAGCTTATATAAGTTTCAAATAAGCCACAAAAATAAGCTTATAAACTTCACCGATCATCAACACCAAACCACCATACACGGTGTATGACCTATGATCAAGACTATAAAATGCATTAACATATATTGAAAGACTTGAAGTAAATTATTATATACCTGTGATTGATTGATTGATGATTTTTAGTGTTACACACTCTGTTTGGAAGAATTTTCTAGAGGCTTTTGGGTTATGGCGGTGGGTGAATAATGGAGTAGTTTAAAAAAGCTCTTTTTTTTTTTTTTTTTTTTTTTTTCGTTTAATTCCATTTATAGCTCTTTTGATTTTTAATTTATGAAAATTTATGGCTTGATAACTTTCATCTCCATTAATATTAACAAGGAGTTTTGGCGCCCGGCACGTTGCGGTCGGGTTTTTTTTTCTGCTATTGCGAATATTTTAGTGGTACTTAAAAAAGGCAATTACGTAAACAACTGAATGTTTAGAATTATTTGTTGCCGGCCTTTTTTTATGGTCGGTTTACTGCCATTGTAAAAGTAACCTAAAAAATTACATTATTGACTAATTAGTTTGTGTTGTCATCTACTTAGAAGCATTTTGACAGGTCATTAACTTCAGGTCTTTCAAAAATGGCTAAGTGGATTTATATTTTAAGATGGAGGGAGTACAAATTATTATTATTATTATTATTATTATTATTATTATTATTATTATTATTATTATTATTATTATGTTATTTTTTTGTGTGACTGTATGACATGTTTTTTGGATTTTTGAATGTTAAGTTTTTCCAAACCACAAAAATGGTAGTCCAAGCAAGGAAAACTAATACCACGAGCCATAAGGTTAGAGCGTGTTGCAAGTCTGTCAAGAGAAGCCTTCCCAACCACAATATTCACTTTCTTAGGAATCCAAGAATTCTATTTATGATGGAAGCCCAAACTGTAAACACTAAGGTGATTGTTTTCGTTAGTTTGGTCAAGACGTTAACTGTAAAACATCTAGAGGCCTCGTACGACCAGAACCATTTGTCACAGCCATTTGGGTTTAACACAACATAATTTAAGGAGTTGAATAAATCATTTAAATCATCTAAAGCCCGACCCCTAGGAGGAATACGCTAAGCCCATGAACCAATCCACGACCCATTTTCACATGCCCTATATCCTTAACCTTACAATATTGATGGACTCAAGAGCAAAAAGTCTAGGAAACTTATCTTTTAAACTCGTCCCATCACCACACCACGGGTCGAGCCAAAAGAAAGTGTCAGGCCCATCCACCACCTTACGAACGAAGGAGTTTCTGGAATTTGAATCAATACCCTCAATGCACTTAATGCCTTTGATTATATCTATCCAAACACCCTGCCAGAGAATTTGTGGCGAATGAAGCCACCATCTTCACCCATCAGGAAATCCTTAATAACGGTTCGGCAAAGAGCATTCTTTTCATATAGAAGCGCCATTTTCATTTTCCTAAATGGCATAAGTTCTTGACCGAAGACATCCCACTCTTCCCCCCCACCCCCCCCCCGGGATTCGAACAAAGGAGAATGGCATTCCATTTAACCCAATTAATTCCTCTCTCGTTCTTTTTATGGACCCCAAAATATGTGCATCTAATAGAATCAAGAACCTTTATGACACTCGAGGGAGCTTTAAAGAGGGATAGGCCTGCCACCAACCGAGAGGGTTTTAGCCTTCCATAAGGATAAACGATCATGAAACCGATCAATGATCCTTTGTCGTCCATCACTCAAACACATATTTTTCCCAACGGGGAGGCCAAGGAAAATACAGTAAAAACTCTATAAATTAATACTCGATAAATTAATAACCTGGATAAAATTAATAATTTGTCTAGTCCCAACAAAGGATCAGTATAAATTTGGACCCCAACCGATAAAATAATAAGATAATAATTTTTTTGAAACAGTATATATTACATTTTAATTTCAAATTTGATCAAATTTTTACCCTTTTGTTTTCTGAGAACATCAACAGTTACATAAAATGATCACATATTCTTTTATGTAGAACTAAATTTGACCCAAACTGTGAGATCGGCCAAACCAAAATGCTTTTGATTGGTTTGGCCATTAAGCACTATATTGGTCGGCTCGGCTAGAAAATAATAGATTGATCGAGGTTATTAGCTTCGATTTCTATATGGAAAATAGCTCAACTGAGTTGTTCACTTTCTCATCCTGTTTATCCACAATTTTACAACTTAAACAAGCCAAATGCACACCCATGGTTGTAGGTTCTTTGTTCCAGTACTGATACCTTCATTGATGTGTGAAACATACGAATATCATAAATGCTAAGTACCTGAAGGAAAATACTTCCAAAACTTTCTAATTCTAGAAACTGAATCAAGTTGATAAACTTGTATTTACGACAAGACCCCTAAATAAATTTCAAGAATGAAAAAAAAATGTCCATTTACTACTACTCTAACTTCACTCCTCTCTAGAAGGGACACTTCCAGCACCATCATCCCCGGAACTGGTTGGTGTTTCCGGTCTAATCTCTTCCAGCTGTTGAAGAACTAGTTGAGCCTCTGGCCGAGCAGATGGTGATGGATCAACACAATGCAAAGCCAGTTTTAATGTATTCAACAATTCATCACCAGTAAGAGAAACATCCTTCATCAACTCCAAATCAAAAACTTCATTAGTCCACTCTTCTTTCACAATCGAAGCCACCCATTGTGGCAAATCAACACCGTCCTCTGCCTCTCCTGGTGATTTCCCTGTTAGAAGTTCCAACATGATGACACCAAGACTGTATATGTCTGTCTTGGTGTTGGCTTTCTTGAGTTTGGAAAGCTCGGGAGCCCGGTAACCAAGTGCACCAGCTGTTGAAATGACGTTTGAGTTTGCAGCAGCTGTCATTAATCGTGACAACCCAAAATCTGCTATCTTCGGGTTAAGATCATCATCCAGAAGAACATTGTTTGATGTTAGGTTCCCATGGATTATGTTTTGATGTGTGTGGAGGTTAAGTAAACCTCTAGTCATTCCTTTGGTTATTCTCATTCTTGTGGGCCAATTAACTGGAGTATTGGGTCCTCGAGCTACATCAAATTCAATAAATGATTAATTAGACTTCCCAGGTTAAAAACATAAGTAATGATAAACCAAACTTTAGTAAAATAATATTTAGTGTATGATAGAGCCTGAATGGCCTTCTATCCTGCATATATGAATATATACAGGGACTTATTTGTATTTATGCACATACACATACCTTCATGATCTTACAACATCCCTATCATGTAAGGGTCATGATATATAGGCATAAAGGGTGAACCTCATATGAGCCTGTAATATTTTGAAAAGTTGAATAGTCGTACATGTCAACCCCTGTTAACTATTAGTTTTCTTTACAGCTTGTCGAGGCGGTCTTGAATATATTTTATGTATTGGGTATAATGTGCTTGCATATCAGTAGTTTTGTACACATTAACTTTGCTATGAAAAATCATGATCCGTCATTAAGCATATATTGGTATAAATACACGCACTTATGTAGCTAATATGGCAGACCTCATAACATATAACGTACAAGACAGCAGTCATGTAGTCATGTAGGGGGACCTGGTTTAGGATCTTTACAAACATGACAATCCTGCATTCAACATTATGTGGAAGGGGCCATCATATATCCTATAAGTCTACATACTTGTGTGTCGTGTATATCATATGGTTCTATGTGTATATATGTACTATGTGCATGTTAGTATAATAGTATGTTCGTTTAGAAATTACCATGGAGGAAAGAAGCAAGGCTTCCATTGGGCATATAATCAAAAACAAGAAGTTTCTCCCCTTTTGGACCCAAGTAATAAGCTCTCATCGGCAACAAGTTTTCATGCCTAATTTTCCCAAGTGAACTGACTTCACTTTGAAACTCCTTTGGATTCTTTGCAATTCTTTCCCTCAATCTCTTCACAGCTACTTGCTTCCCTTCAACCAATGAAGCCTTATAAACCGTCCCATAAGTACTTTTCCCCAATATCTCAGCTGTGGCACACAAAAGGTCATCAGCTGTGAACTCCATCCCACCTTCAAAATGAACCAACTTACCTCCACCATCTCCCGCCCCCACAGCAGCTGCCTCGTCCGGATCCCCCTTTGTGGGGCCCACACCACCTCCTTCAGTATCCGTTTTCTTAACTCTTGTGTCTCTTTTCTTTAACAAGCAACACAAAATAATACAGCAAATAAATAATGAAACTGCTAGCAAACCACATCCTACAAAGAGCAAGATTTCCTTGGCATTTCGGCTCTTGTGGAGGCTCAATTTGGGACATTTGGTTGACGGGCTATATCCACAAAGATCAAGATTACCTACAAAAGCACTTGAGTCGAATTTCGAAGAAAGTTGATTTGGGACAGAACCAGATAGATTGTTATAGGATACATTTAAGGATGCAAGCTTCAACTCATCACCTAAGAAACTTGGTATTTGACCATTAAGACTATTATGAGCTAAATTCAATGAAGTGAGTGAAGTCAACTTTGAAAAGTCAACGGGTATGCTTCCATGAATAGCATTATAAGAAAGATCCAAGCTTTTTAGCTTTTCAAGCTTCCCAATCTCACTTGGGATTACACCATTGAGCTTATTATGACTAAATGAAATCACTTCAAGCTCAGTCAACTTACTCAAAGACACAGGAATCCTCCCACTAAAAAAATTATGGTCAAAAGTCAAAGATTTGACTTTAGATTTACCACCATTTCCCTCACCACCCCAAGAATCAGGAACCAACCCAGAAAAGTTATTATACTGTAGAGACAAAAACATAAGTGAATTGGAATTTGTGAGTGACACAGGAATAGAATCAGACAATGCATTCAAACTCAAGTTGACATTAAAAAGCATAGTACAATTCTCAAAGGAATCAGGAATTTGACCCACTAAAGAGTTATTACTAAAGTCAATATTCTGAAGCAATGTGCATGAACCTAATGTAGGAGGTATCAAGCCAGTAAACTTATTATTATACAACTGAATCCCTCTAAGATTTGGCAAGATACCTAACTCCTTTGGAATCAAACCACCTATAGCATTATCATGTAGACTAAGTTTTCTAAGAGCTTGAAACTGACCAATTTTTGTACTAAGTTGACCACCTAAACCCCTCCAAGGAAGCTGTATGACAATAACTTGACCTTGTGCACACTTGATCCCTTCCCAACCACCTGAACAAGCTCCATAGCCACTATCATTCCAGCTTTTCAAGAAGCCATTTGGGTCAATAAGCTCTTGTTTGAAAGCTTGTAGTGCTTGAAGATTTGACTCAGTGACTATGATTCCATCCCATGTTTGAGATAAAACACCAAAAGGCAAAGTGCATACTAGCAAGTGTACTAGTAGTAAGGTGAAGACCTGAGTTTTCTTAATATGGTATTTATGGAAAGGGCTGAAAAATAGTGTGTTTTTCTTGCTAGTTTTTTGAAAAGGGTATTTTTGGAAAGTGTATTTAGACTCCATTGATGGTACAAGAAGAAGAAAAAGTCTTCTTGTTGTAAGAAGAGTGTATAGAAAAGTGTGAGTGTGAGTGTGAAGTGAAGAGTGAGATGAAACAGTGGTGTTTTGTAATGTGATAGGAAGAGATGATGAGGTTTGCACGTGATGGGCACGCATCTTGACTCAGAGTTCTATACGGATATCTCGGTAGTTACAAAAATAACGGTGCTGTTGAAATTTTGCAATATGAAGTACTAATTTAATGGTATATATATACAGAAGTCAGAACTCCTCTTTTTTTTTAACACTTATTTAGATGTGGTACACTATACATACTTACCAATATTCTATCATGAATAAGAAATGGATGATTATGAACAAGTTACTACCTTTTTATTTTTGTAATTAGTACTTCCATTTCGATGTATTTCAAGAGAACGGCGATGCAGAGTTTTTCTTTTTCACAATTGTTTGTGTTTCATAAGACTACTCATAGCAATGACCAAATGCTCGGTCGATGGAGTAATATATTTACCGGGTCTTTTGACCTTTTATCAAAAAAAAAATGCTCGGTCGGTCTCCCGTGTGGAATGCGTCTCCTCCCCTACTTCGCACAAACCAAACGCTCCCTTAATTTTAAAAGGTTTGGTCGCCTAGCCGACCGAATGAAATGAAAGAATTTGTGTGTGTGAGTTTTATTTTTATTTATTTTTGTGAGGTATGATTTTTGGTTGTGACCGCGGTCCGCATTTAGTCATGCATTTGGTCAAGCTGAGTTAGCGCTGAGATAGCATTGTTGCTTAGTCACAAGTGTGGTCACCACTACTAGTAGTCTAACACCCGAACAATAATTGCATTGTATGAAGAAAGAACATGACGTGAAAAGGTGTTTGAATTGAATTGAAGGTGAAACCACCAAGGATGGTGAGTCATGCATGGCGCGAATCCGTGCATGCAGATATTATGATATGGAATATAAGTTAAATACATTACTACATTTAAGCAAATTTTTCTGAACGATTTAGGCATGACCAAAACTTGAATAAAAACTATGAGAGACTAAACCTTAACTATCAGCAACATGATGGTTACAAGAAATTTGGAAAGTGAAGTAGAGGACAATACAACTCTAGTAGAATTGAAGTTTAGGGACGACATGTGGACAAGATTATACTAAAAAAAGACGCAATAGATGCAGGTCAAATGTCGAGTCTCGGGACAACTAACCCAATATGCAATGGCATAATTAAGCAACTATAGCTAGTCAACTAACCAAGGAAAATGACTATATATGAAGACATTAAGCATTAGCACCTTTACAATAATGGAGTATGCACTTGAGAGCATCATGACCTTTTAGATAATGGAGATCGATTGCACTTGAGCACTTTTATGTGTGGCTATAGAGACCGGTAAACGAAAAATCAAGGTACATACATTCAACATGTAATGTTTAAGAATTTGAACCTACGTTAAACTCAGATGGGACATTAACAAATGAATTAATCAAAATGTAATGAGCTAATTTTAAATCTTTTGCTATAGTATGAGTTATATATGAATTCCTTATCTGTTTAATTTTCTATGTTTGGGGACAAGAGTCAAGAGGGTGCGTAAAGAACGTCATGTGCGTTTTGATGAGCATAAAAAGCTAGCCGTTATAGGGAGCAGGTTACACTGCGAAACATTAACGACAAAACAAAAAAAGAATACGAGATAGCCGTTTTTAATATAGAGAGGCACGTGTGAATACGTGTGATACCGAGCCATCATTTCATACACCTGACCTTGTTTTATGTCTTCTTCCATGAACCTAGATTCTTATAATATATTATAATAAGATTTATTTAATATAAAGATATGCCCTCGTCTATGTTCGTTTACGAGCTACTGTTTAATATTCGATGTCACTTGGTTAGACTTAGAGGCCAAACCGGATTTATCATGTAGTTGTGGTGCAACTTACGAGTTGAAGCTTTACAAATTAACCAAACCGATACATATGTATATGTAAGATTGATATCCATATCTAAATGGATCAAAATATGTAAGTGTCAATCGTATCTAAGTTATTACGAAATTTTTATATTACTTCAATATTTTTAGGTAAAAGGTTTCTTCGGTAAAATAATTACTTCAATACTTTTGTAAAGTTATATATTTTCTAAATATCTTAACGTTATTTTGTGTCATTCTTTTACACAATCGTGAACAATGCCTCAGATATCATGTCGTACGTGATGCAATCGTGTGAATTATAATTTTACAAAAAGTCATAAGAGATTGATTTATCAAAGTCTTTGTGCCTCAATGTACCTCGTAAAGTGATAATGTTCATCAATCAAATAGTTGTTCAAGTCTTGCTTATCACATTTGAGATAGACGTGTTGTGTGAATATTGTGAGATCGTTAGTTGCATCTGAAAAAATAAATAAATAAATTAAATAAGAGTTTTTTTTTTTTTTTCCTATCATGTTGAAAATGAGTAACATTCTTGTTGATCGAAAGCTGTCTTTTACTTCCATTGGTTCATTATGGGCCTAAAATATTTTCGTTATCATCATGAAAGTTTGAGGTAACATGAAAAACAAAGGATGTTTTTAGGAAGATTGTAACACATCATCAGGCATCTCGTAAAAATCGTAAAATAATTGTGTCCACGAAAATGGGCAGCATGCTAAGTAGCATGGAGTATCTTATAAGTTATTGATTTATGATATTGTGAAAATCGTAAAAAAAAAATGTAAATATATCTACTTTTATGTCCATCAAAAGGTAACAGAAATTTAATTTCTACATTACAAGAGAAGTGAATGTTTTATATTTCCTATCAAGTCTTCTTCAATTCGTGTTGATCACGGTGTCTTTAATTGGTGCCCTTTGTCGTAGGTTGGCCGGTGGTGAATAAATGTGTGTCTTTAAAATATAACGAGTATATACACTGATTGATATGGATTATATGTTATTTGCCATCTCTATCAATTGAGTATCTGATTGAGTACGATATAACTATTTAATCACGATTTTGACAAAAAAAAATATATATATATATATATTTGTGTTATTGATCTTGCGGGTCGTTATGTGAATTTAAAAATCAACGCATCTACTCTGATAAAGACCCAAATTTTGGCTGGTCTGCATGGTTTGACAATATTCTTAGTAGAGGTTTTTACATTCCATAGGGAATCCAAAGGGACCGACAGATCATTACCTCTTTAGATTAATAATGGAACGACGTGTTTGCTTTTAGTTGTAGGTGTAGTGGTTTCGCGTTGTTTAAATCGGTCGTTTTTCATTTCCTTAGAGAAAATCAATGTGTTCACTTTACACACTTCAGTTTACTTCCTATAAAAAAAACTTCCTTTAAAAGATTTTAGAACATGATATTTTTTTGTTTCTTTATTTTTATTTCACTTTCACTCCAAAATAAATCTTGAAAACAGAATGTAAGGCAATGAGAAATCCAATTTCTCCATTTTGAGCTAAAACTATTTCGATCCATAATGGAATCCACGAAAGACCAATTCAAGGTGTCGAAAGTCATTTCAAAGTTAGCTTTTAGGAACATTACTTTCTTTTTTTCTCGATTTTGCCCGAAAGAATCTCATCTACAATGATGGGGCAATCAATGATTTGACGTTCTATGAAATCCATTTGGGCGCCTCCAATAACCAAATATCTTGAGCATCTGATATATCCGTTTACAATTCTTTTTTACTTATGTATTTAGCATATTAATGGGTATATCTCTTGTTCATTTTTATTTTTTAAGAATAGAAATGTGACCCCAAGGAAAACCGGAGTTAGAAAATGATGTTATCAGCCATTTATGTGATTCAATGTAATCAATGACTTCACTAGTTCACCTGCCATGCCTCAAACTTTAAAAGCTTTTCACATACTTTCAACCTTTACTGTCCCCTATGTCTCCATCACAAAATCACAGTATCGGGATTATATATATAGGGTAATTTGACCCACCGACGAATAACACGACTTTTGTAAAGTATATAAGACGGATGAGTTTTTCCTTGTTTAGATACTCGGAGAGGGCGGATTTTTTTTACTTAGATGTATGCCGTTTCACCGGGTTAATCGTGGGACCGTTTCCAACCCTAGGTGCACAGTATCGTACCATGATTTTGGTGACCCACAATATAATTTAACAAAATTTGTGATGCACGAATCATCTCTTTTTTCTAACATTGTGGTGTCTTCAATTTTATTTTTCTTATGTATTGGACATTCGCGAAACAAGTGTAACTTTATAGCAGATAATTGATTATTGAGAATTTATCTTTCACGGATGTTTTCACTTTTCACAAGAGATTGAGCATGAAACTCTTGCACAACAATGTGCTCAACTTTTAAATGCGAACAAAATACCAAGATGGTTACTCTTGAGTCTTTAAGAAAATACCTATTTCTGTAGTTTTCATTACTCCTTTAAATATCAAGAGTATTAAAAAAAACGGAAAGTAATGTATATACTTGTATATGTTTATATACTACATTTTTTAAAGTTTAAAAATAATAGTACATTTGTTTTCCTTAAAAAGTTTCATTGATGATTTAAACAAGATATACAAAATCTACGACAAGTCGACAACACAAGACGAGTGGCGTGTATCATTATTGTATCCTGTTTCGGAAAACTGAGTTGTGGACATCAGATATGATATTAATAGGGCCACTGATAAATACATCACTATTGGACACCCAAACAAACTCCAAATTTTGATAGGTGGCATTTCAAGTTGAGTTTATAAGTACAAAAATCGTGTGCATGGGTAACCCTTTCTCTAAGGGAGGGGATGTGGTTGTTTCTGACTGTGATGATGAGGAGGTGCTTAAGCTCGGATAACCCTATGGCTAATTTTCTTGCATCAGCTGATGGCGGTCATGAGCTTGAAGATTATTATGATTACTATGCGGATCAGGTCTACGATTTACAAGGGCAATTGGATGCTTTTTGTGACCTGCATGATATCAAGCTTAAAGGTTGTGGTAGGAAGTAATTGTGTGTTTGGTAGGTGTGTCAAATGTAATCTAGTGAGTAGTGGTTTGTTTTCTTATTTAAAGGATAGGAAGTGTCTTGTTATATAAGTTTTACAGCCTATGTGAAGGGCTGAGATATGGGACTTCACTCATATCCTTTGTATTTAAACATGTTTTGAAGTAATACATTAACCTGAAAACCCTTTACCCAAAAAATATAAAATCATGTGCATGAAATGAGCATCTACAAGGTGTTATCAATAGATTTAAAAATAATAATAAATAAATAAATAATAAAAATAAAATAAAATAAATAATAATAATAATAATAATAATAATAATAGTAATAATAATAATAATAATAATAAGATTACCAATATCTTTTCGTGCAACTTGTCCTTTAAAAAAATTTAAACACCTATATATGGCATTACCTAGACCTCTTGGTCAGGTGATCATATCTGAGTGTGCACATCAGCCAAGAGTTTGTGGGTTCAAGTCTCGTTAGAGACATTGTGGATAGGTGGTATTAGGCCTGTGAATGATTTTCGTTCTAAGAAAAACAGCTACGACGTATTAAATTCAGGTACACCAATCTCTTATAAGGGAGAGCTTGACTCAGATATCTCAGATTTAATTGGTCAAATGGCGGATACAACTGTCATAATATGGGGCTGGAAAAAAAGCTCTTACAAAAATCTTAAGCAATATCAACTAATTGGATGGAATGATATAACCTAAGCGTGAAACTTGGACATTACAAAATTAGTAAAAACTAAACAATGCAGAAGATAAACACAGTAGATATGTTCTGATAAACGGTAAAAGAAGATATCACATAACATTAGGCCTAAACTTTTGTCAAAAATAATGCAAATCATTTATAAGTTCAATCCGGTTGGATACATGTTATCTTTGTAATTTCCAAATCCCTACTGTTCTTAAATGACTCCATCATATGTTTATTTGTTCAACTAGAAGATCTAAGCTACAAAACAGAAACAATACATGAGCATGAGCTAATGCTTTCAGTGTAGAGCAAGTCTATATCTCTCTATCTCATAAACACATGTGAATTTACGACTGTCTTAAGTTAACATGATGCGGATATTCTTACAACAAAGTTTTAGACAAGAAAAAAGAAAAAAATTCACAAGAAAAAGAGAAGTACTAGTTAATCCAATAATGCAAACCTGAACAATATATTGGTCTACTTACTTGTAAAGATTGTCCCTAGCTTCACATAACATCAGAGTAAATCGCATACACCACACTTGTTCTAGCTAGTAAACCTCTACATTGATGATACTTACTGATCATTCTATGCTTACCCTGAAAATGGATTCATAATGACAAGAGTTCATTTTGATGATTTAATTGCAAAAATGAAAATAAAAAACAACATGATTTCTCGCTGGCTTAACAAAGATCAAAGAAAACTAGCTAGAATAAATGTCAATGTCTTGCGCCATTAAAGACATTAAAAGAGTAGTCACATTCCAAAAACTATGACTACGGATTAAATTAATATTGAAGCGGAACAGATTCTTTATCTCAAGCCTCTTGCTAGCTTTAATAATACTGTCTGTTAGTCGTTATAATTAGTAATCTTAACCTTCATTAAACCCTACACGAAACAAATATCAAAATTCACCTTGATCCATCATCAAACACGCGGGACAGCAGGAGCCGCAGCAACAACAGCATCCGAAGCAGCTCCCCCAAGAAATGAAAGAAACCCTCCATTAACTAATTCTTGCTCATCCAAAAACAAATCTTCTGGCGCCTTAAACGCCCCATGCACACAAAGCACCCCTAATCCAACCAAACAAGCCGATATCATCAGTGACCCAACGTTCGTTAAAAACACAACCACAACAGTCAAGAACACCAACAAAACAAGCGTTTCACGGCTAGAAAATGTTCGTCCCATAATGATCACAGGGTTATCAGATTGTCTAAAAAAGTAGAGAAAAATCCAGCTAGCCAAAAGGACAATGATGACAAGAAGGGACATGGGGTGTGTCAAGAGAGAAATGGCGATTATGATAGCCAAAATGGTGGCATAGTTGATACGAAAATATGAAAAGTTTTTACGAACACGTGATGTGGCGTCTGAGAAGGATTCTGGACGTGAGATGGAGGTACGGTCTATAAGTTCGGACCATGGGCGATGGTTTGAGAAGGATTGGCGTAAGGAGGACGTGAGACGGGTGAAGAACGAACGGAGGACAGTTGTGGCGATCGGGTTTGGTTGGGTCGTGGTTGGGATTGATGGTTGTGTTGCCATTGTTTGCAGGAGGAAATGATGATGTGATCGGTTGATGTTAGGAAATGTTGAGGTTATTTCGGTTACTATTTACCTTCGATCTTTTGTTTACATTTTGTAAAAAGAGGTATAAGTTACATATATTTATTAATTTATAAACTTCATTGCTATAAAAGAGATTTTGTTATTTGTAGCATAACGGCTACGTTTAATAATTAAAAACATACAAGAGGTGTTACATTTAGTTGGTTCAAAGAAATTAAATTCAGATTTGATAGTCATTCTAAATTAGAAACAAATTATGAATGTCATAATGTTTTAAGCATAACCCTAAGGGCTACGTTTTACGGAGTACATTTTTTTTCCACAAAAGAGGTCTAAAACGTTCTCTTTGTACTTGAATACGTGTGTGCTTATGTTAATATGGCTTTTTTTTTTTTTTTTTTTTTTTTTTTTTTTTTTTTTTTTTTTTTTTTTTTTTTTTTTTTTTTTTTTTTTTTTTTTTTTTT